>JAWNNQ010000747.1:0-27923 GCA_035044765.1 Leucophenga montana
TGTGTGGCGTGTTTACCTACATGAAAGAATTTACGCTTCTTCAAGTATTGCTCATTGCCGAGTAGACGAAATTCGGAGCTCTTATTATTGCATTTATCCTCACGTAGGCGCAGCGTGCGATATATGTCCTCAATGTAGTTAAATTCGACAAGTGCACGCTCCACGAAATCCACTTTGGCATAGATTTCCTTAAATTCATTGAACTTCTGCGATACTGCGCCGATTAGCTTCCAGTCAGTTAGTTTCTTTACCAGATCATCGTTTATATCGTAAATGTCCATTGTGCTGCGGCTTATATTCTTTGGCGAATGCTGAAACCGCAACGTAGACTTTCCTGTAATCCGATGTCCGTCTGTAATATGCTGCTGCTACTTGTGCTGCTTGGGAAAACTTCTGTTTTTTTACTCTTGACTTAATTTGTACATATTGAAACTTTGATTTGTGCTTCAGAACTGCACCCGGCGGCATTTAATCATAAAATATTTGCACAAAAATGTTTTTTTTTTTTTTGTGTTTCACGGTGCTTTCCAGGGTTACCATAATGCGTCAAAGTACTGATTTATTCAGAAAGTATCTAATTATGTACATAATCGTATGTGCGGCACAGTGAAAACGCGTTTAAAAGATATTCAGCTATATATGTACATATGTATACTTATACAATTATTGAAGATTGCCGATTCGATGTTAAAAACACACAAAGCACCATTTTCAAAACTTCATACTAAATTGCGAAATATGTATTTAGAAAATAGCAATACCACAATTCCTGGGGCCCAACTACCTAATGACGATTTCTTATAGAACTCTTCAAAATAAGACGAACATTTTAGTATATCTTGCGTAGATTTCGAGATATTGATTTGTGGCTAAGTGGAATTAGCATTGCTTACCAAATGTAATTCGACAGTCTTGGACTTGCTGCAGTGTTCTTAGTATTATATAACATGACTTTTGAGCTGCTTTGGAAGAGCGTTGTGAATATACCCGTTCAGTTTAAGTAGAAGCAGTTTTAGATATGTTGGCAAGTAGTTTCTTTGAGTCTTGGAGATTTCGAATTTTATCAATTATAATATCGATCGATAGCAGTAAGGCTTCAGAAACGCGGTGTACTCGTATATACATTAGAAAAATACATTTTTTACATAATTGTGGCTTTACTGATGCTTTCTATTACGTTTTAATTCCACAGCAATTTTCTAAACGTTCAATCGTTATATTTATATCGTCCAGTTTAGAAGGGTTAAGTTCGGGTAATTTATATATTATTGGGTTCTTAATTGGGTTGACGAGAAGCACTATGGAACTCACTTCGAAGTACATAAATAGAACTTTTGTTTTCTAAGGGCCATTTTCACGTCTTGCCGATATCTTTAGAGTTAATTTTTTTCACATTATATCCTAGATTTCGATGTCATATCTGTTATTAAGTCTATAAACGTATTGCCTACTTCGATGAAATATATATATATATATTATGAAGTCATGTCTTTGAATTTATATATTGGTTCGTCGAAAGTTTCACAACTTTCAAATTAATAAAAAGTAAAGCATTGAATTAGGGTTTGCAAAACCGGTTAACCGGCCTATTTTTTTTGTTTGCCGTTTCCTGGTCATTTCGGCTATCGGTTATTGGTATTTAATAAATTTAAAAAAGCATCACACAAGAAACGTATTTTTTGGTGCTCGTTTACACTTTGAATACATTAAACAATAGTTTGGAATAGAGTTGATAGAACAGACCGATTGCATTACAAGGTAAGAGTTTAATTATGAGTAGCAGTTAAGCAAATATAGCTGACGATATCTTGCATTTGAAGGATATTTTTGAAACAATGCATCCGATTAAGGCTGAAGTTGAAGTCAACGGTGCACCCGATGCTTTGCTGCTCACTGCAGTCGTGACATTCGAGCTATTACTGAGTAAACTGGGCCACATGAACATCAAATTGTCTAAACAGAATGAGCGAGTTGCTAACAACACACCTGTTAGTCGCAAAGGCGTTCTAAAAATAGTCTAAATTTATTGTCAATCAACTGTATAAAACTCTTAGAGATGATGTTCGTTCTTCAAGTATGTCTGATGCTGTTGCACCTAACTTTGAGTGTACTGAAAGTGATATTAAAAATCAATTTGAAGCCAACTCGAAAATATGCCATTGAAACATTGATTGCAAAAGTGTTATTCATGTTTGAACAAGTTGGAGACTGTGGTAAGTACTTAAAGTTGGCTAACCAACTTCGAGTATTCTAACTATCCTATCACCAAGTAGCATTGAGGTAGAGAGTTCAGTTTCGCCCAAACTTTTAAATACTGAATTTTACTGAATTATCATAACGGTTCCGGTTCACAATTTCGTGAAAATTTTGAGTAAATGAACTTGGTACAATGGAAAATTATTCACGTAAGTGATGGTTTTGGCATTTTAAATCAATTGCCATGATTAGTATAAATTGCACTTGATCATTGACAAGTGATTTTAAATCGTACAACCAACGCATACATTAAAAATGTAAAATTTTTTCGAATTCAAATACAAAATATTCCCGGAACAGTCCTGTATAACATAATTTAAAATACTTTGCTGAAACATAGTTTATTTCTTAAATTTTGATGAAGTAGTTGGACTGTTTTATAAGAGATTTTATATTTGTATTATAATTATTTAGTAAATTTGACATATATTTAATTTACCGGTTACGGTTACTTTGCGAAACATTGCAAACCGTGTAACGGTTAGTTGATAAAGTCCAAAAATGCAATTTAAAACAAAACAAAATCTGTTTCAAAATTAGTTTGGGAGTCATAGACTTGGAAAGAAAAAACTTTTCAGTGGCGTTATTCAAAAGATCGGTGTATACTATATGTATATTGTTTAAAATAAGATTAAAGTTGACTAACTCACTGGTTTCCCTCACTTTAAAATACATCTTGCATGTTGCAATCTATTTAAAAATATGTATTGAATTTTTTTTTTTATGTTTGTGTATAATTACAAAAAATTATTTTGTATAATTACAATTTCGAAGACTTTTAGAACTTTAGACATAGTTTTTTTTTTTTTGAGCTATGTGTGAACAATTAAAAAACAATTTAAAAAAAATTAAAATTAAATTAGATTCAACAAAAAAAGATAAAAGAATACAGGTGAACACTTCTAGAGCGTTAGAATAAGCTTAGGATCAGGTGAGTTATGTGAGTGTGTGTGTTGTTTTTGTTTTGTAAAAATTATAAGTCAAAATTAGCAGCATTTCGAGACTCGAGATCTCTACGTATAGCTACACACTACTCTATTGCTGCTTTTTATACCATTCACACGTAGTGGAACTATCAGCTTGCCTGAAAGTTTGTAACGCATTAAAGGAGGCATCGTAGACCACATAAAGTATATATATTCTTGATCAGTTCGACGAGACGATCTAGCCATGTCCTTCCTTTTATTTCAGTTTAATAGAATATCAAGTCCCGCCACGCCCACATTTTGGGGTAGCCCATCGTCCACTTTTGACTTTTTGTATGAAAAACTTTTTTAATTTAATCTATATCGACTTAATAATGGATTTAGTTGCTTCTAGTGGACGAACGCTTAACATATACATTAATAGGAGGGACCCGTACACTTTTTGAGGTAGCCGCCATACAAACCTACTGCCTACTTTTGTGTTTTTGTATGAAAAACTTCTTTATTAAAATCAATATTAGGTTGAATTAAGTGTGGTGCCTTTTTATGGACGGCCGCTTAATATAGATAGACTAATGGGCTTGTCCCATCCATTTTTGGGGTAGCCAAAATATAAACCCACAGCCTACTTTTCTGTTTTTTATGAAAAAAATATTTATTTTAATCAATATTAGCTTGAAATTCGATTTGATGGATTCTAGTGGACAACCGCTTAATATACTTGTACAAATGGGCGTGTCCCACCCACACTTTAAGTTAGTCCCATACATATTCACACCTCACTTTTATGCATTTGTATAGCAAACGTCAATATCAATATGGTGGCATTTTATAGATTGTCGCTTCATACACATCTACTAGTTGGAGTGTACCGCCACCTTTTTGGGGTCACCCCCACGTTTTACAATACGATTTAAAATTTCGTGTGTATGGTATTAGAGCTTCGGTTTAACCGAAGTTAACGTTTTTTCTTCTTTTTTTCTTTTTGTTTTATACCATATGGCAACAATTCTATAGCGTGTATTTTCAAGTGTGTGTGTGTTCCTAGTGTAGTGTAGTTGTTACGTTACTTAAATATTAACGACTTGCGTTAGTTTTTCGCCTTAAGCGGTACTGCGTCCACCATGATATGCAATGCCATCTTTAGGCATTCCTCAGCGGAGCTTATCTGGTGGCATGGATAGTCCGCGGTGTATTTTGTTAGAAATTCGCAATATTTGCCATAATTATCGATAGCAAATTGATAATCAAAGGCGGTGAGCGACTTCATGTCCAGCTCGTCATTGACAAGCGGTATATGCGTTTTGTGCGGTAGTTTGTTAAATGTTGGATAGTCCAGTTCACAAGCTTCGCATTTGCACGTAAAGCGATACTGCATGGAGAGAGTTTCGATGCGTTGTTTTTTTGTAAATACAGCAAAATGGTGTCTGGAAAAAAGATAATAATAAATAAAGCGAAACATTTATGTACATATATAGGGTATTTTTTAGAGGTGTAGAACTTTAAATTGAATAAAAATACGTGGTATAATTTCGAACTGAAAATTGGCCTTTTATGAAAGATAATTTTATGTCATTAGTGTTTAAATATGATTTCGGGCATGTGGAGTACTTCGTTTCCAAGCTATAGTGTTGAGCATATGGTTTGTTGAAAAAGTTCCAAAAACCAAAAGTTTTCACATTTGGAGCTGTATCATCGAAACTAGCAAAGATACGAAAAATGTATTCATACAAACATTAAAGTAGAATCAATTTGCAAGCTAAAAGATCCCTTGATTCTACGTCGTAGGAGTGATTGTTTCCGAGCTATTGGACAGGGAACTGAATTATGAAAGTACAATTATCCAACACTTTTAATTTGCGAAATCAACCATGTTTAACCGTATTAATCACTCGGATGGACGTTTATGTCGATCGTAAAATGAACGTTTTATTCCCGAACTGAACCATTTTGCAGATGTTGCTCTGTCGTTAATCTATTCATGATAAAATGGCAAAACCAAACTGAGTACAAATGCCAATATAATTCTCAGATTATCACAATTTAATGGAATGGTACCTCTAAAAAACAAAAATCCTACATAAAACTCTAAGCATATTTACCCATAATTATCGTATAAAACTTCACCGGCCTTAATCGGACGCAACACAAACAGATATGCCTTGGTGCCCTCATAGATGCGCAATGTATTTGGCGCGCACGAATGATTGAGCAGCGAAAGAAATGCATAAGCACCAGATGAATGCGTCTGATCATCTTTTGTTTCGTTCACTTGCTCGACCAGATCAACGCCATGCATATTCGAAGGTGATGTCTGCAAATGACGAAATAGCAACTCCGTAAAAAAATTACGTCCTTCCTCACCATCACCGAGATACTCCTTAAGCGGCGTATATTCGACAATGAAATGTTTCAACGTAGCGCAGACTACCGAACGTTGAAAGAGATCCGATACAGAGCGCAAATGTTGATTGGTAACTAGACCATGTATTGCACGATAATGTTCCTGCGGTGTTAGCTGCGTATAATCCAAATCGAAGGCGGATTTATGCTGATTTTCTGACTGTTCGCAATATGACATAAGATCAATAATGCTCGGAAAGAGATCGAGCGCCGTGAGCGCAGTACGCAATGCAATACCGTGAATTTTATTGAACATAGTATGCAGCAGATCAATAATAGGACATTCGTACTTATGAAAGCCATCCATGGCACGTACGCGACACTGTACAGTACAGAACATGGCAGAGCAACAATACTCGCAGGGTATAAGCGTTAACAATTCACGCTTGCATGTAGCGCAGCGTATATAGCGCATAGGTGGCAGCAGCGATGCACAGAATGGTTTCTCGGTGGCAACGAGATCGCCAACAACCAGATCACGTGTTGTACTAATATAGCGTCCCTCCTCGGCGGTTTCACGCAATTCGAGACAATCGGCAATGGTGGGCAGCTGTGCGTGTGGCGCAAATGTCATCTTAAAATCATACGGTACAATATCCGGCGGTTGTGTTGCAAGCAGCGCTTGGCATTCACGCTGTCGCTTGTCCAGCTTTTGTATAAGACGCGCCGGATAATTGGCCTGACGTGCCAGTTCAATGTTGGCCAAACACTCACGATACCGTTTCCATTCGAACAGTACCGCTGAACGATTGGCATAGCCAATGGCGAGATTCTCGGAGCCGGGCTCGGAGTAGCAAATGCTTTTGTTGTACAATTCGAGCGCCTGCAAAGGAGATTTGTAGTTATAAGCTTATTATGTTTGTGCGTCTGTATCTACTTACATAAAAGTATTTGCGCTTCTTTAAGTATTGCTCATTGCCGTGCAGCCGGAATTCGGAACTCTTTTTATTGCACTTGTCCTCACGTAAACGCACCTTGATATAGATCTTCTCAATGTATTTAAAGTCGACGAGTGCACGCTCCACGAAGTTCACCTTGGCATAGTTTTCCTTCAGCTCATTGAACTTGCCCGATATGATGCCGATTAGTTTCCAGTCATTTAGTTTCTTTACCAGATCGTCGCTTACATCGTAAATGTCCATTTTATATTTCTGTAAAGTGATTTTTTTTTTTTAAGTTTTATTTTTTTCTTTGGCGCAAGCTGCAGCTGCCACCTCAAAGTAGTCGCTCCTATTCTATTCCGGTCGTTTCGTCTGCTTCGCCGTGCTTGTCCGTGTTGCGTGCGCCGCCTGTTTCTTCCGCTGCTTGGCACACGTGCACCCAATCTGTTTGTTGACTATTAAAGTAATTTGTACGTATTTAAACTTATAAAACTGTTCACAGCTGCGTTCGGCACATAAACTTATAAAATTTGCACGGAAATGTGCAATTTTGCCGCAGTATTATGTTTTTTATCTTTTCTCTTTTCGCGGTGCGGTGCCCACCAGGGTTACCAAACTGCATGAAAGTACTAGTTTAGCCAGAAAGTACTTAATTATGCACGCTAAGTGCGGTACAGTGAAAACATGTTTTAAAGAATACTTATCTAAGTAAAGTGTTTTTTGTTGTTGTTTATTTTACGAAATATATGAAAAACTATATATATGCCAAAAACTTTGAAAGTAAATAAAAACAGATTTTTAATTAGAAAAAAAAAATTAATTCATTAATTAAAAAGAAAAACAAAGCGAATAAAAACCAAATATTTCTGGATATGCGGCCTTGTGAAATTACGGGTCAAATAACCGTGTAAGTCGTGTGGTTGCCGTATCAGCCACAATATTTATTGTACGATATCTGTACATGGTCAAGGAAAATTTAAATGTTCAGGTTTGAAGTCTTTCGCTCTTATAGTTCCGGAAATTTATAGATTCAGACCGATGGATATGGCGAAATCTACACAGTTTCCAATGCTGATCAAGAATATCTAGACTTTACCATGCTCTGTCTGTTCTAAGCATTCGCACAAATTTATTACAATTTCAGAATCTTTAATGTGATTAGTAATAATACAGTATTACTGCTTGATACTGTAAAATCGTGTATCAAAAATTGTGATCCAGAGATCTTCTCCGCTACTGTATATACCTAGGTCAGGTTAGGTGAGCACGGCGACAACTAGCCCACTTATTTTATCAAGTGAATCTAGCTCTGCTTAACCTTACAAAGAAATATATAACCTCCAAAAAAAAAAATCAAATATTCTTTAAATTCAATGTTTTTATTCATAAACTCAAATGAAGTCTTAAAAATATATGTATATTTTGTAATTCATCCCTGCTGCTTGTTTATGTCTTTTAAAGACATTGTTTTTTTTTAAGTGTTTTTGTATTGTATTAATCAGTTTTCAACGTAATAAAAGTTAATACACATTAACTGTTAATTTAATAGGTACTAGTGCCATAGTAATGAGTAGCCATCGCGTGTTTTATATTTTTGTTTTGTTGCTTTTGGGAACAGTCTACTTTTCTTCACACCATTCGTTTTCCTTGCGCACTCTCTCCTCCTCACCCGGTTTGAAATCATTCCTGATGTTGAAGGTTCTACGTATCTCCGCCGCAGTTTTACCCTTGATCATGTTAGCGACAGTCTTGCAGGTAACATCCAACAGACCCTTAATGTCCAAATAATTGGCAGCAAGTATCAACTCGTAGAGTGTACCCTGATCGACCTTTAGGAAATCAACATCCCATGCAGATATATCATCGCTGCGCATCTCATTGTTATCAACATCATCAGTCGGCGGTGGATCATCCTTGTGATAGTTGGCCCAGTGCAGCACCTTACGCAAAATAGCTGAATTAACATTCGGCAAAGGTACGACAGCATTTTCATCGTCCTCCATGCCACAATCCTCCAGCATAGTTTTGATGGTACCCGAACATTTGGCAATCTGTACGTCAACATTGAATTTCTCCTTATCAGAGGATTCCAAGATAATAGTATGCATGATGTATGAATGTGTTAAATAAGATTTTCGGAATTAGCTGCAAAATTAAATTGTTTATTAAGTATAGTCTTTGTTGATAGTAGTTCAAAGTTTAAAATTTATTGTAAATATGTATGTAGTTACAAAAAACGAAAAGGCAATGTGTGACTACCGTGTGTTGTGTGATACGATAAATTAATTTTCAACGCCGAACAAAGCGAACAAATTTTTCATAGAAAATACCGTTTGAAAATATGGCGGACGGATGAACATACATAACTGCGGCACAAATGCAACAACTACTACTAAACACACATGCGTCAGTATTTATTGTAAAAAAAAATACTTACGTTTTAATGTGAATTTTCGTTTATTAAACTGCAATGTACGCGTTTTTCCAACAAGTATAAAGTCTAGCTTGAATGTAATTTTGTGTTATTATTTTCCAAGCCGGAATCAGACGATTGTTTTTTTTTTCGTGATTTAAGCATCCGCACAATGACTGGGTTGGCTAGCAGCAGTTTCTGCTTATAATGCCAGGGTTGCAACGTTAATCGAAAAGTGCGCGTGAACATTCAGATGAGTTGATATTCTCTTTTGGCTTAAAATCAGCTTTTACGGTTTTTATCATATGTAGCGTACCTATTACAACAGACCAGGTGTTCATAACATAGGGGCAATGGCACAATAGGCCGGTGAATTGGTCATTATCCTTAAAATCACATTCAACACATTTCTTACTCTCTTCTTGATGATAGGTAGCCTAATAAATTTATCAAGTAGATTCCAGAACACTTTACCGTTTATTTTTTTTTATCCGATTCCAGTTATATAATCGAATATTGGTGCTGGTATATTATAATCTTAAGCAAGGGATCCATCATCGTCTCTTCAGACGTGGTACTTTCTGAATATGCAAACTTTTTATATACTAGTTTTGAAAGATAATTTGCTGCAAAGTTCCCAGAAGTTGGGGCTTCAATAAGAGTTTTGGTTTCAGGAAGTCAATTACTCCAAGCACAATGCGCAAAAAATAAAGCTCTGGTTCCTTTATAATATAAAAAATCAGTTGAGGACACAACCTCGTTGTCCGGACCTGATTCCCATAGAGCATTTGTGGGAAATAGGTGAACGCAGAATCCGTCAACACACCATTACCTCCTCAAATATGAAAAAAGACATAATAAATGGAGCAATGGGAAAAATTACAACTGAAGATAAAAAAAAAATTGTAGACTCCATGCCAAGACGTCTTTCTCGTCAGTACGAGAAAGGGTTATCTTATCTTTCCAGTTATTAACACATCATTTTCTTCGAAATTATTGTGTAGCATGTAAGCAACAAGGGATTCTGCTATCGCATACTGGAATATACAGAATGGCAGGAACCGTTGATCCATTCTATTACCATTCTCAATAACCATTCTATTATAAACCTCTAGAAGGAATAAAGCCGATTAAGTCGAAATTAATCAAAATTAATTGCATATTTTGGGCGTAAAAGGGCGTAAAAGAGCGTAAAACAATCGTTACTCACACAACGAATCAAACAATAAAACGGTCGTAATAGAATTTGTTGGTACATTAATATTACTTATCAGTTTTGTAAAGGGCAAACAATAGAAAAATAATTCTTTGCTGCATTGAACTACATAAAGTCCAAAAGTTTTTTTTTTTAAATATTTCACGATAAGCAGGTGGCAGCCCCATTTCTCAGCAAAAGCAGTTGGCAGCAACAATAAAATTTGACAATACGTAGAAGTGCATACGTAGGAGCGAGACAACTACAGTATACTGTACAATGTGTGAACAAGTAAAAAGATTCGTCATATTCCGACTTGGAATGATCTGATGCTCGGGCGCTATTAAAGACATGGAAGCCTTTTGTGATAAGGTTGACGATGTAAACGCTGTCATACCGCTAACGGGAAAGACATGGAAGCCTTTTGTGATAAGGTTGACGATGTAAACGCTGTCATACCGCTAACGGCTGGTAATGCAACAATTTTGCGTAAGGTGCTGGAATGGGCCACCTATCATAAAGATGATCCAAAGCCGATTGTCGAATTTGAGAACAATGAAATGCGCACTAACAAAATCTGTTCGTGGGATGCTGATTTTCTAAAGGTGGATCAAGCCACACTCTATGATTTGATACGTGTTGCCGATTACTTGGTCATCAGGTGTCTATACAATGCAGCTTTGAACCAAGTTCTTATTAATAGTTATTTTATTGTATATTTAATTTTACTACTTTAAAAACTTATTAATAGAACACATCTTTAAAGAACATGAACAAGCAGCATACCGAATTTGCACACCTATGCATATTTAAGCCTTCATTATGCACTTTCCGCATTTTGTATTGTATTGTTGTATTTTGAACTGCGAAACGAGTCTGCCTTTATCTTATTATGAAAATCATGTTTAGCGGAGTGTAGTTACTTACAATATCGTTTAAAACTAACCTACTTGTATCAATTTATGTGTGTCACTTTTAGGAATACGCCAGATAATGCCTGCTACATTTTTGTTGGCGAATTTTATTACTCCATTTTTATTTTACTGTATAAACGCGATTTTTTTATGCTGTCTGCATCCATTGATGGTTTCTTTATTGCTGGCTGGCTGTAAATGATATCTCCAACGCAGAAGTTGGCGCTTATCTGAAAAGCAAATCGATATTTCATCCTTACTGCTCTCTGCACATCTACGTTTGATTGCTATCGGTTTATTCACTTAATAATGAACTAGCGTATCCGCCATACGCTATGCCCCTTTTATTTTTCTCTTATATGGGGAGGTAGCATCGACTATTTCTACATCGCATCGTTTATTTTTGGTAGGAAATGTATATATATATATATATATATATATATATATATATATATATATATATATATATATATATCAAATCTCATTTAGTTTCAATACGGAATACCGCCTATTTTTCGACTGAACTTTCCAAGCTTTATGGTTTCACAGATTCGATAATTTTACTTTCGAAGTGTGGCACCGTAGACGCTGATGTGAATGCACTCTAAAGTAATGTATGTATATAATATAAGAAAATAAATTTTAATTTTATATTTAACTTTTAATGACTGCCACATATCAAGTATGTTTTATTTGCTGTTTTTGTTTTCAGTAGCAATTTAATATCATTGGTTTTTTAATTTGTCAGAAGAATTATGTAGTTGTCTCCTCACACCATTCGTTCTCCCTGCGCACTTGTTCCTCCTCTTCCGGAGTAAAATCATTCACGATGTTGAAGGTCGTACGTATCTCCTCAGTAGTTTTGCCCTTCATCATGTTAGCGGCAGTCTCGCAGCAACCATTCAACAGATCCTTGATCTCCAAGTAATTGGCAGCAAGTATCAACCCCGACAAAGTACTCTGATCCACCTTTAGGAAATCAGCATCCCACAAAGATATATCATCGGTGCGTTTATCTTCGTTTTCATCATCATCCGTTGGCTCTGGGTCATCCTTGTGATAGTTGGCCCACTGGAGCACCTTAAGCAAAATAGCTGAATTAACATTCGGCACTGGAATGATACCATTGTTTCCGTCGTCGATGACAAAAACATCGAGCAAATTTTTGATGACACCCAAGCGTTTGGCAATCTTCACGTCAATATTAAAATTCTCTCCATCAGAGGATTGTAAAGTAATGGTCTGCATGACTTTTGTATCTGTTGGATGGATTTCGGTTCGATTATCTATAAAATAATATACAATGAAACAATTAAAATGTTTGTTTTATCGAAAAAGAAAGAAAAAAAAAAACGACAACGCAATGCGTTTTGTGTGTGAAACGATAAACTAATTTTTAATAGAAGCAAATAGAAAATTATTTTCCAAAACGGTGGTGGAGGTAGCTGCGAGCGGAGGTAGCTGCGTCGCTGTTTATTTTAAAACAACAACAACCGCCGCCTAGCTTTTTAGTCATTTCTCAGAACAAATGCAAACTTTTTTCATTTATTTTTTTACATATACTCTTTTTTTATACTGCACGAATATCAAACAACTTATGTACTCTGCATAAAACTATTACTGAACAGACGCGCGCTGGTACTTTTTTCTAAAAAAAAAAAATTACGTTTTAATATGATTTTTTATAAAACTGCGATATAAATTTTCCAACAAGCGAAGTCGAGCTGTGCCAGATCTTAACAAGTCGAAATAGGACGATTAGAAAGTATTTTTGCTTGTATGCTGTACTTTTCTGTACAGAATACTATGTTTATCTCGCTCCTAGGTATGCGCTTCAACTCATGCATTGTTGCTGTCAACTGTTTTTTATTGAGAAGTGGGGCTGACTACCTGTTGTATGTGAAACGATAAATGAATTTTCAAGAGAAAATAGAAAATTCTACTCGAAAATATGGTGGACGGACGAAGATAGCTGTGGCGCTGCGATAGCTGCTTAATATAAAATTTTTTCAGGTAGCTGCAGCAACAATCACGAACATTTTTTAGAAATTTAATGCCGCTTTTTAAAAATTCGTTTCTCAGCACAAATGCAAACTTTTTTCATTTTTTTTCTCTTCTCAGATATGCTCAACTGCACTGCACGAATATGAAACATTTATGTACTCCACGTAAACTCATGCCCTGCTACTTTTTATTAAAAAAAATACTTACTTTTTAATATTAATGTTGATAACACTGCGATATATATTTTTCAACAAGCGAAGTTGAGCTGTGCCAGATCTTTCAAAGTCGAATTGGATGATTAACAAATGCTTCTAACTTGCACGAACACTGTGCAGTATACTATAGTTATCTCGCTCCTACTTATGCGCTGCTGTGTATTGTCAAAACATGCATTGTTCCTGCCAACTGTTTTTTTTTAATGAGCAATGAAAATAACAATGCTAGGAGTACGTCAAATAGCTCTATTTTACTTAATTTGGGCACGCTGTATTCAGTGGTGATAAACGTTTTGCTATGTTAGCGGTTATCTCCAAACAAAATTTTGATTTGAATTTTTTTTTACCAAAATCCAGAAATTTTTAACTTTTTGGCCTGTGTCTCCGAAAGTGACAGAGATACGGAAAATGTGACTATATACAAAATTAAAGCAAATTCAATTTGTAAACTAAAAGGTTTTGGAACTCTAAGTCGTAGGAGTGATAGTTTCCGAAATATAGGGCCGAAAGCATGGGTTCCAAAAAATGAAATTTTTTCAATTTTGTCTATTAAGAATAAAGATCTTCTTATTATCTGACTGGACGGATGGTCAAGTTATCACTTCGTATTTCATCATCCGTCTAAACGAATAAACAAAAAGCACACAAAATAACATATAATGTGCACGAACGCATGCTTACTTAGTAATGAAATATGTAGATAATAATAAGTTATCTGTGTATGACATTCGGTCTGTGCACATGCACATAAGTAAGAACTGCCAATAATGGGATTTAGTATGTATGAATAGATTTGAAGTAGTTTTAAGGTTTTTTCCTTTAAATAAAGACTATCGACGGAACGATAAAAAAAAAACAAAGTTATCGAGTGCGGTTTTTTCTCTTCAGCCTGTATTTCCGAAACTAGCAGAGCTACGGAAAATGTTCACATATATAAAATTCAAGTCAATTTATTTTGCCAATGTCATCGAAGGATTAAAACATGTTTTCGACCAAAAACGGATTTCAAGAGGTTCCATGCAATTGCCAAATTGCAAATTGTATTTACTTTAATTTTGTATATGGCCACATTTTCCGTATCTTTGCTAGTTTCAGTGCGCTAAGCAAGTATGCAGCCCCATTGCTCAATAAGAAAACAGCTGACATCAGCGCGTACATAGGAGCGAGAAAATTATAGCGTATTGTGAGCAGGTAAAAAGAACAAATCCGACTTCCAAACAAGTAACACAAATATTGCAATCAAGCTCCACTTTGCTTATTGAATTCCCTATAAAATGTAAGTATTTTTTACAAAAAATACATGCACACATGTCTTTAATAGTAGTGGACGTGAAATAGTGCAGAAATTGTTTGAGATTCGTACAGTGCAATGAAATACATTAGCAGAAAAAATGTTTAATGTGTCAATCAGTCCGCCATGTTTTTGAACGGCATTTTCTACCCAACAAATTGTTTGCCTTGTCCGGCGATGAAAATTAATTTAATCTATCACACACACACACATACGCACAACACAAAGTAGTCACGCATTGGGTTATAGTTTTTTTTTTTTTTTTTTTTTTTAATTTTGATAAAATATATTTGAAATAGTTTTAGCCAAAGCAATAAGACATACATATGTAATTTAATTTTACAGCTAATCCCATCAATCAAACATCATGACTACCGTTCATCTACAATCTTCTGATAAAGAAAGTTTCCATGTTGACATACAGGTTGCCAAATGCTTTGGTACCATCAAAGTTTTGCTAGAGGATTGTGGCATGGAGGACGATGAAAATGCTGTCATACCGCTTCCGAATGTTAATGCAGATATTTTGCGTAAGGTAGTGGACTGGGCCAACTATCATAAGGATGATGTGCAGAATCCTGATGGGGATGAAAACAGATTCGATCGCACCGATGATATATCTTCGTGGGATGCTGATTTTCTAAGGGTCGATCAGGGTACACTCTTCGAGTTGATACTTGCTGCCAATTACTTGGACATCAAGGGTCTATTGCATATTGCATGCAAAACAGTCGCTAATATGCTCAAAGGCAAATCTCCGGATGAGATACGTATAGAATTTAATATCCTCAATGATTTTACAGGGGAGGAAGAGGAGCAAGTGAACCGGGAGAATCAATGGAGTGAGGAGTACTAGTGCATTTATTGACATTAAAATAAAAACAAAAATACTCAATTTTCGTTCGGTATTCGAAACGTTCGGATGTCGACAGATTCTCACACAAAGGGAAAAAAGGAGAACAGTTATGATTTAGTGAAAAAAATGAGTTATTGCAAAACAAAACTATAAAAAAGACAGTACAGTTATTGTGTGTTGTTATAACTATATAAAGTTCGACCAAATTGATTTGTCACTTAGGTGAAACGACTGCAAAACCCAAAAAAAAAAAAAAAAATAATAATAAATATTGAATTTTTGCTAAACAAATATCAAATAAATAAATATGCAAACTCGTTCAGTGGTTGTCATTAAAACTCAAGTATAAAATTAACGTTTAATTTATTAGGCGATATATGTTTTATGCTTTCATTTACATACATATATATTATTTTAGAGTGCATTAACATCAGCGTCTACGGCACCATAGTTTCAAAGTAAAGTTTTCGAATCTCTGAAACATTAATATTTTGACATACATATATCTTTGAATGGTGCAGGCAGGAATATACGTTTTTCCATCCCCAGATGGATCAGATTTGGTACATAAATACTGATACCAAAAATAAATGATTCACTGTTGAAATAGCCGTTCCTACGTCCCCATATAAGAAACAAGTAAGTGTGAAGCTATAGTATATTCGCTACTACAACATACACTAACCCATTGCTAATATCACTAACCATAGAATGTATTCTTAGTGCTAATATACACTGATAATTTTAAATACAAAAAAAAAAAAAAAATATTGAATTTACCAAAAACAAATTTTACATTGAATCTGATTTTGCCGATGCGAGTTTTAACATAAATTTCGGTCCTGAACACATAATGTCAACATACATATACATCGACAATAAGCAACAAACATTGATAATTCTTTGCTTCATTGATCTATAGACCCACTGTGCCAACGGTTACTTAAAATCAAAAAGTGCCCGCGGAGATAGTAAAACGCTAAGCAAGTAGGCAGCCCTTAAAAAAATAAAACAGCTGACAGCAACAATGATTTGACAATAAAAAGCAGCGCATACGTTGGAGCGAGACAACTATAGTGTATAGTGTGTGAGCAAGTAAAATGAATTTGTCTGATTCCGACTTGAAAACAGCTAAAACAAAAATTTTGCTTTCAAGCTCAACTTTGCTTCTTGTTGCAGTTTAATAAACGTAAATTCACATTAAAATGTAAGAAGTTTATACAAAAAATACAGCCGCATGAGTGTTTAATACTCGTTTATGTGGAATGGTGAGGAAATTGTTTGATATTGGATTGTGTGTATTAGGAGAAAAACAAAAGTTTTAAAGTTTGCATTTGTGCTGAGAAGACTTTTGCGGCTTCGTTTATAGAATGTATTATAAATTTTAATTATTTGAGTCATTTGTGTTGCCGCAGTCACCTGAAGGAAATGTATATTAAGCAGCTTACGCAGCGCCACAGATGTATCCGTCCGCACGGGCGCCATGTTTTCGAACGGTATTTTCTACCAACAAATTTATCGTCTCACACACACACGCACGTACAGAATGCACTCATTGCCTAGTTATTTTGTTTTTGTTTTTTGTCTACAAATAAAAATGACGGAAATTTCCAACAAAAAACAATAATACATTTTTTTATTTTACAGTTAATCACGGTCATGTATTCAACACAATCCAACGTCATGCATACTAAAATTAATCTACGATCCGCTGATAAAGTTGTTTTCCCTACTTCATGTCAAATGTTCCGGCACTATTCAAAACACGCTAAATGATCGTGTCCTGGAGGGCGATGAAAATGCTGTCGTACCGCTGCCGAATGTTTATTCATTTTTCATAAGGATGAACCACTGCCATCCAAAAATTTTGAGAATGATGAGAGACTCACCAATGATATCTATTCGTGGATTTCCCGAAAGTCTATCAGGCTACACTCTTCGAGTTGATACTTGCTGCCAATTACTTGGACATCAAGGGTTTGAAGGCTGTTACTTACAACACTGTTGCTAACATGATCATGGGCTAGACAACGGAGGAGATACGCAGGTAATTCAACATCGTGAATGATTTATACCGGCCGAGTAGTAGAAATTTCGTAATTGGTGTGAGATGTAGTTTATTCTGTAAACAAAACAAAAGAACATGCTGGATATGGGGTACTCATTGCTTGGTTACAAGTATCTTTAAAATTTTAATCAGTTTTACGACGCTAAAGAGTTATTAGTAGAACACAAGCACAGACACAATCACATGCGAAAAGCAAAAGCTTTAATAGCTATGAACAAGTATCGTGACTAATTTATATACATACATATTTTTACATACATATGTATATTTAAGAATTTATTCGAATATATGAATATGTATCCATGCACGATGTGATCTAAAAAGTAACCGAACTTTTTAGTTATAAAATAAAAAAAGGCTTGGAATTATGTTTCAATACTAATATTTATTCATAATACGTTCCATTTAACTCAATACAACGTTTGGAATGCGGAACCAATTTTTCCATAGACTTTTTAAACTCGCTTATGGGATTTTCTTTAGCACCTGTCTCATGGCTGCTTGTATGGCTGAAATGCCATCGTAAAAAGCTCCTTCCATTGCAGTTTTCATTTCTGGGAAGAGAAAATAATCGCATGGTGATAGATCAGGCGAATACGGAGGGTGGTCGATGAGACCAATCTGTTTTTTTCATTCGTTAACTTTTTTGGTCTTGTGAGGTGGTGCATTCAATAAAAACCGCTGCTTTCCTTTGGAATAATCTGGTCTAACACAGTGAATTCTCGACCACGATGTAAAACTTGAAAATAATATTCTCCATTGACAGTTTCACCATCTGGAACAAATTCCTTGTGAACAATACCCTTGGAATCATAGAAAGTTATGAATATTGTCTTGATTCTTGACTTCTGAAAACGCAATTTGGTAGGTTCTAGCTCGTCTTTTGAATTCCATTCTCCACATTGTCGCTTAGTTTCAGGAACATTTTTATAAAACCATGTTTTATCACCAGCTATGA
The DNA here is from genome assembly GCA_035044765.1 of Leucophenga montana. Classification (NCBI taxonomy): domain Eukaryota; kingdom Metazoa; phylum Arthropoda; class Insecta; order Diptera; family Drosophilidae; genus Leucophenga; species Leucophenga montana. Next base: position 18,381 of record JAWNNQ010000747.1, read on the forward strand.
TCGAATCAAGAAAATCTGGATCGTTTTCAGCTGTTGAAATGATATCTTTGCAATGCTCTACACGAGCTATTTTTTTTTATCATTTTACTGTTGTGTAGAACAAAACGTGCACACACCATTATTTTACCCAAAGCTTCAGTTTATATTTTATAGATTGTAAAGTAAGATGATTTAATTCTTCTGCTAGCATTCTCACAGTGAAATTTGCATCGATAGCGATTATTTAACTTACTTACTCAGCACGATTAGATGCTTCGGGTCGTCCAGGTCTTGGATCATCATTTAAATTATCACGATCCTTTTTAAATCGTGTAAACCACGAGGAAATTTGAGTACGACTCATACAAACATATTCATAAACTTTTTTGACGTGATAACGTCTATTAAATCGTTGAACGCCGTCAAATACGAAAGAGCCATGCTTTCCGCCTGAAGGCGGCTTGTGTGCGAAGCATTGGCTTGTGAAAGCTATAGTTATGTGTGTGTGTTTGTGTGTTTGCGTATTAAAGTTATCTTGCGCGCGGCGTGTGCGATCTTGTTATTGTTGTACTTGTGACTGGTGTTGTTGTATCTGTTGTTGTTCTTTGTTATTGCTTTATCACTCTTTTCTTGTAGATTTTTGTTGTTGTTGTTACAAACACGTATACGAGTCGAACATTAAGAGCGTGAGAGCGAGGGAGTGTTTGAGTAGGAGCTCACTAATGTAAAAGAAAGGGTGAGGGGCGAGATACAGCGATTAAATATGCACGAGTAATATTTATTTGGAGTTGTATTTAACTGAAATATTTAAAAATTAAATTTTTGTTGGGTTTTTTATGCCGGCAACGCCAAACTATATAGAAACGCGTTTTATCTCTTTCTCTCGCAGTATACTTGTAGTAGTAGTATGTCAGGGGAACGGTGGTGCAGTGAAAAGAGTGGCAAGGGGAAGGGCAGAACGACGTCTGCCAGGGTACAGCTAGGCAGACATTAACTGGCACGAAGTCAAAACGAACAAGCGAAATAATAGAATCAATACGAAGCACAAAGGCAACAGCTCATTTGAACATAGTCTATTGTAATCAGTTTTCATCACTGTTTTCTTATGACGTTATCACATAAAATTATCGTCCGTAAATCGACTTTACAAACAACCTTTTTTAACACATCTTAAGTCAGCAAATTTGTAAACGAGCTTAAAACAAAATTTAACATTTGCTCTTTTGTTTTTAAGACATAACTACAAAAACTGCTGTTATTTAAATGTGTGTCATTTTGTATGTATACGTATGTACATAGAAGTTTAAAAATAATGTCTGACTCTTAATTTGATTTATAACATTAAATCCTTTACCTATTCAATACTCGAAACATTTAAAATTTTTAATGCGTTTTCCGCTTATTGAACTGCAAAAGGAGTTTGCCTTTGAAAAGGTGATTGATATTATAGAAATCTTCTTTAATGGAATGCGGTGAACTGCAAATAAAGGCTGCTACAAATTCGTTTAAGGCTACGTACATATACATATGCATAGTTGTGATCGAAAACCAATTTGTTCTTAGCTTATGATGGTCAGTATGAGCTTAGTATGAACTTAGCTAACGCTTTAGAGTTTGTAAGCAGGAACCAGTTAAATCTCCACGTATCATTGAAGCAAGCTTTACAAATAAAAAATTCCAAGAGTTTTACTTCAGCGTATGGGTGGCACGTTTAGATGTCGTCTTGTCAATGCCAGCTACCTCTTTTGTTGGGCCATTTCCTGTATACTAAATGAGACAGTTACCTTGTGGTGAAGACTTCTAGATACCGACTGTTAGCGGATTTATTCTTTATGAACGAATATAAATGCCTTCTCCAACATAGAAATCGGTACTTATCGCACATTGTTAAATGTCAACAATATTCCTAAACACCACGGTTAGAACGACTCGTCTTGTCGAGCTGATTGAAAATTTTAGGAATATCTTCGAGTGTTACCATCTACGTCAACGTTAAGTTTTATTTCGTTAAGAATTGTTTCAGAAATAGTATTCCAAATATTATTCCACTAATATATTTAACTACGCTAAGGATCCAGTATAGAACCGCGCGCGGCCATCATCTCAACTATTAAAGTAACATCCGATAAAAGTGAATCTAAGCAAAGATCTTTCATTAAGTCTGGACTGTATGTAATCCTGCGATATCTTTTTCTCCAACATTATAGTAAATCTTTAGAGAGTCAGAACTAAATATAAACATTTTAATATACTCGAATTTGCTGCACAAATAGAGAAAATTACCTAAAAAAAAAAAAAAAAAATTGGGAGGGACACACCCATTTGTATAAGCATATAAAGCGGCTGTCCATAAAAAGACACCATATCAAAGTTGAAGCTAATATTGATTTAAAAGAATAAAATTTTAATACAAAAAACAAAAAAGTGGGCGGTATGTTTTTATGATGGCCACTCCAAAAAGGGGATGGGAGTCGCCCATTTGTATACGAGTATGTATATGAAACGTCTGTCCATAAAAAGCCACCACATCAAATTTCAACATAATATTCACTTTAATAAAGAAGTTTTTCATACAAACACAGAATTTTGTTGTAGTAAATATATGTATATTTATTTATATTATTTTATTTATATATATATATAGACATATTCTTTATGTATGGTGTGTAGTATAAGTTGAAATAAATCAACTGTTAATTTTATACTTTATTTCTCTAATGACTTCCCCACAACCATTACGTTCGGGTTGTTTAGTAAAAATTTAACATCATTAGGTTTTCTTTTCATTTTATAGGCAGAAACGCATTACTTCTCCTCACACCATTCGTTCTCCTTGCGCACTTGTTCCTCCTCGGCCGGTGTGAAATCATTCACGATGTTGAAGGTCTTGCGTATATCCTCCGGATTCTTGCCCCTGATCATGTTAGCGACAGTCTTGCAGGTAACATCCATCAGACCCTTAATGTCCAAGTAATTGGCAGCAAGTATCAACTCGAAGAGTGTACCCTGATCGACCTTTAGGAAATCAGCGTCCCACGAAGATATATTATCGGTACGCATATCTTTGTTTTCATCATCCTCAGTTGGTTGCGGATCATCCTTGTGATAGTTGGCCCAGTGCAATACCTTACGCAAAATAGCCGAATTTACATTCGGCAACGGTACGACAGCATTTTCATCGTCTTCCATGCCACAATCCTCCAGCATATTTTTGATGGTACGAGAGCATTTGGCAATCTGTATATCGGTGTCAAAAGTTTCGTGATCGGAAGATTGTAGCTTAATAGTCGGCATGTTTTTGATGTTGTGTTTGGTAGAACTTTATCAAATCAAATTATTTGTTGAGTTATTATAGTTTATAGAAAGCACAGTGTGTGTGTTACTACTTTGAGCTCTTGTTTGTGAATGTGAAATCTAAGCGCAACGCAGACTTTTTATAGCCAGAAAATGCAATCTATGCAGAGGGTTAATTACAACTACCTAATGCTTGGATGGACGGACAGAGAGGTTACTTGTCATAAAATATATTCAGGTAGCAGCAGCAGCGGTCAACAGACAGACAACAGATGCGCTTAAAAGTTCTTAAAAATTTAATGAGTTTATGATTTTCCTTAGAAGCAAATTAAAAGCAGAATCCAACATCCCACATATTACCTGTAGACGAAAATAGAAAAAAAAAAAACAAACTGCTCCTCAATTTAAGAAAATTGAATGGATAGAGTGGTTCATCTATTTCTAAAGCCATATTTCTTAAACCATTGCAAATAATAAAACCCAACAAAATTTTTCCGAATTTTAATCCTGATGTAGTTTACACCAGTATACACCAAGATACAGACAGAAAACCCAACAGTATTCCATCAAAAATTTATATTTCATAAATTATAAGTTTGAATATCAGTTTATATGCACAAACGGATTAACATCCAACTCAAGAAACTTCATACGCTACTACGACAGAACAATCTGTTCTTAAATTGGCATTCTAGCTAACTACACGTCCATGTATTCAGCAGAAATAAGAGCTACTCTGGAAGCAGTTAACCTAGTAACCTAGACTTCGAGATACCCTTTTTTAATGCTTGTTGTAAGAGCCACAGCTTACATTATTTACTTATCCCATCTGAACTTATGCGGCATATTTTTTTGAATTGCTGAAAAATTTGAATTAATTAAAAAAGTTTTTCATACAAAAACTCAATCTTTAAGTGGTTCGATCTGTGCTTATAAGGAATATTTTGTAAGGATTGACAAATTTGGCATTTCTAGCGAAATTAAATTCTGATCTGATCAATTAAGAACAAAAAACTAAAACAGCCCTCCAAACCGACAAATTTCTGAGGGGTGAACAGGAGTTGAATGCGTTTATCATTGGATATACATATAGAAATTCCTTTGATACAAAGCGCTTTTTTTTTCTGAGAAACATGATATAAGTGGCAAAAAGTTGAAATGTACGGCCAGCTGACTGATGATAACTTCTGCCTAAGTTCGAAACATGTGTATATGCGGTTGAACATTGGTCTCTGTAACAAAATTTAATATAAGAGATCTGTGCATGATGAAGGAGATTATAAATGTTCAAGTTTGACGTCTCTAGCGCTTATAGTTCCTATTTAGTAAAGTTAAAAGACGCTGAGGTGAATGCGTTATTTGACTAAGATTTATGACAAACTCAAGAGGTGCTCGCTGAAGTCTACGAAGTGACTCAACAAGCGATTTAAAATCGCCCCAAGGCCCATGGCCTTGTTGAAAAAACAAGGAAATTGGGTTCAATATTAGACGTCGAATGCAGTTTTTTTTATGTGCGAACAACGGCCACGCTTCGATATTTCGAACAGTGTAACACCTTCAGAGGCCTAACATCTCGCAATGCACTGTGAAGCGTTGCAGTTGATGTGCTCGTTGGCGATGAATTAGTGGCCATTTTAGAAGTGTTAACCTCTTCCTTTGCAATATGGCAATCAACAGGATCGTTATGGCCGTCCTGAAAGCATTGAGTTTCTTTCCTCAACTCAGCCGCCAAGAAATCTTCATCCGTGAATACATTCGGCTTAAACGGATAAATCCCCGTTGCTTTAAATTCAGTTTTGAAATTTTTGCCGTGGCTGCCACTACGTGATGCAATTCGAGAACTTTAAAGATGAGATTTTTCATTCAAGCTTGAAACTGGATGTGGAACATTTTTTTGAAAATGCCGTATACACCGACTTCTTAGGGTTGCATGTGATGCGAACAATGAGAAGGAAATGAAATCATCATAATATTATATGGTCTATACGCTGAGTTGGGAAGTGTGGTTGTCAAGCAATAAAAGAATCGGTGACTCTTTTGTTGCATGCTATGAAAAATGGGAAAATTGAAGCAAATCAAAATCACACTAGTTAACAAAGAATTAGATATTTGGTCTAAAGAAAATAATCAAAATTTTTGCATCAATAAATCGAAATACGCATGAAATATGCCAACTGCAACTGAAAATGTCAACTTTTGTAAAAAAAAAAAATGCCATTGACACACTGTATGTACATTCAAAATTTCTTTTGCGCATGGAAGAGCAATAGCCCAAGTAATGCTTTTCACTAAGCTACCAATGGAATATTCGTAGGATTTTTGGTCGCCTTAGAGTTGGCGTCGAGTTTAGGACCCGTATGAACCACGTGCTGTTTGATTAGGTTGACATAGTCCAGCGCATTAAATTCCAGCGGCTGCACTGGGCAGGTCACCGCATCCGGATGAACCCTGAAACTTCAGCACTAAAGGTTTACGATGGAACCCTGAACTTGATTAGTGGTCGGCGTCAGAGAGGACAAATACAAATGAGTGCTTTGATTTTTTTTAACCATTCATAGCAGAAACAATAAGCGCCGAGTGCCAATGAAAAAGTGAGCTCATGTCTAGAGTAACATTTGACAGTATTAGGCATATTCCGACCATTCACAGCAGAACTAATGTTGACGTGGTTAACGACTTTCTTACGCTCATCTACGCTTTGTCGTATACAGCTGAAGTTCAGCCAAACATATTTCTCAGCACCGTGTCTAAACTCTACTATTGATAATGGAATTCAATGTTGCTTTACAGCAATAAAATTATAAAATAAATGTTTGTTTTTATTTTAACTTGTTTATTATGCTTAACTGTGAACGCAGTCTAAATTAATATAAATTTAATGCTGCCCCTTCAATAAATTTGTTATGCATTTACTGGTTCTTAACGCTTTGTTTCTTTTTTGTTTACATAACTTTCTTGTTGTAGTTATTAATGTATATTTAGTTGTAGTAAATATAAATATATATACATATATATATTTATTTATATATATATATATATATATATATATATATATATATGTGTCTGTATGTATGTTGTGTAGTATATGTTACTATAAATATAACTGTTAATTTTATACTTGATTTCTCTAATGACCTCCCCCACAACCATTCTGTGTTCGGGTTGCTTAGTAAAAATTTAACATCATTAGGTTGGTTTTCGTTTCATATTAGCGGCAAGATGTATATGTAATAGAAACGCATTACTTCTCCTCGCACCATTCGTTCTCCTTGCGCACTTGTTCCTCCTCGGCCGGTGTGAAATCATTCTTGATGTTAAAGGTCTTGCGTATCTCCTCCGGAGTCTTGCCCTTGATCATGTTAGCGACAGTCTTACAGGTAACATCCAACAGACCCTTAATGTCCAAATAATTGGCAGCAAGTATCAACTCGAAGAGTGTACCCTGATCGACCTTTAGGAAATCAGCATCCCATGAAGATATATCATCGGTACGCTTCTCTTTGTTTTCATCATCCTCAGTTGGTTGCGGATCATCCTTGTGATAGTTGGCCCAGTGCAATACCTTACGCAAAATAGCTGAATTAACATTCGGCAACGGTACGACAGCATTTTCACCATCCTCCATGCCACAATCCTCCAACATAGTTTTTATGGTACCAGAGCATTTGGCAATCTGTACATCGGTATCAAAAGTTTCGTGATCGGAAGATTGCAGCTTAATAGTCGGCATGTTGTTGTTGTTGTTGTGTTTGTTAGAACTTTATTACGTTTGAAGAGTTGAGCAGGGGTTTTACTTTTTTAATTAAAAATAAATTTGTTAATTCATATTATATTTTACTGTATTATTACAGTTTATAGCAAAACGATAAGCCAAGCACACTGTGCGTGAGTCTGTGAAATCTAAGCGCAAAGCAAACTATTAATAGCCCAAAAAATGCACATCCATAGGTATGGGTTAATTACGGACGGACAGCAAGATTACTTGTCACAAAATACAATATTATTGGCAGCAGCAGCGGCGCGCGGACGTACAACAGATTCGTTTAAAATTCGTTGGTAATTCTTTGCAATTTACATATAAATTTATTATTTCGGTGCAACACACACACATCCATGCACAATTGGTAGCAGCCAATATTTTACGCGTTTATGGCTTGTACATTGCAGTTAACTTGCATGTATTCGCCAACGTTTTTACTGCATAATACTTACGTTTTTTTTACTGAAAATTTATATTTAAATGCTTTTATTAGCAAGCAAAGTCTATATTTCGCTTAGCGTCCTTCTTTCTCTTTTTTCTTCTTTGCTATGAGTATGCAAGCGATTTGCACCGTTTGATTAAAATCTGAATCGGTTGAGTTTTATATTGTTTCGCTTGCTTGCTTACACCTACAAGCACACACACACAATAACCGTTGTCATGCAATGTTGTCTTGCTTACACGCACGTGCTATCTTTCATTCATGACCTGCGTTGTTGCTGTTGTTAATTGTGTTTTTTTTTTATTGATCCATAGAGTTGCCTACTTGCTGCGAAATGTACATAAAGGGTGTCTGTGTGTGTTTAAAAACGTATTTTTTATATGAATTGACAAATTATATATATTTGATTACTTAGAAAAATTATAGTTGTTTTGTTTCTGTAACAGCTTGATTTGGGCTCTATCAGGAAAAAGTATATATATATATATATATATATATATATATATATATACAATATATTTTATAATGAATGTATTGTATTGTGCAAAGCGTGTATTGAATGTAAGAGCAAGACAGACCGAAATCTAACCCTAGGTGTCAAGTCCCAGGAAGGAAGGAAGGTTCTACTGTTGGTCGTAACCAAAGGTCTAAAGCACTCAATTGAGTCGGATGGGATGGACAATTGAACAGATAGATTGTTTCGTGCGGTGACTGACCGCATTCGGGGCAGCAATCATTATCCCAATTCGCACCCTGAAGCACTCGAGCATATTGCTCCATCCGGACCGACCTCAGCTGTGCATGTTTAGTTCTGGTGCTACGAGGCAGATGTTTTTCACTCTCATTAATAGGGGCCACCTAATACTATGTTGCCCCAATAAAAGCTTACTGACTGACCGATCAATTCCATCTTTATGCAATTGAACCCTCCCTGAAGTATAATCATACTCCTCTCTATACGATTCTCTGGAATAAAACTATCAATACTCGTTTTGTAACTTCTAATATCCTTTCTTATTCGGGTAGGGGCTATTCTCTTGAGGGTGCCATAGTTTGGTTGATTGCTCCTATACGCATTTAACAAGAACTGCTTCGAAAGCAGCTCATTATGTAGCTGAACAGGTAACATCATCGCTTCTTCATGTAGATGGTCTTCATGAGTCAGTTGCAGACAACCAGTGGCAGTCCTCAGAGCACTATTCTGACGTCTTTGCAGGCATTGCAATTGAATTTTACTAAGTTAAGGAGTCCAGGCAGGAGCAGCTTAATTCAGGACAGAACGTCTAATAGCTTTGTAGCTGGTAATTATTGTCTCTTTGTCCTTACCCCAACTTAGCCCCTACACTTTATTTCTCGAATTGAGACGAAAACTAAGCAACTGGTTTTGATTCATGCAAACAATCTAGAATATGTATATGCCGCAGACTCCGATACTTCATTTAATGCGCTACTAAAACCATTTTTTTTTCTTATCATTGCCAGCAACATCGTTAGTACAAATATATTCTAACCAAATATCGTGTACCAATATTACCAATTTGAATATCGTGATATTAAATATATTGATGTTTTATTTGAATGTTGACAGCCCTATTAAATTTTATGAGTTGGTATGATGAGGGTTAACCCAATAAGTTTTTACTGTCATAAGGGAAGAAGAAGCGTATACTAAACTTCGGGACTTTCCGCTTAAATTACTACTTTCATAGAATTTGGTAAGCTTGGTGGGCGCCGCTAAAACTGATAACATTTCAGTGCAAAACAAAAAAAAAAAAAACATTAATAAATAATGGATATTTACGATTTGAATGACGATCTGTTAAAGAAACTAATTGACTTAAAGCTAATCACATTGGTAAAGCGCCAGTTTAATGAGCTCGAGGAAAACTATGCCAAAGTGGATTATGTGGAGCGTAAACTTCTTCAATTTAAATACATGGAGAACATTTACAAAACGATGTGCTTACGTAAGCATAAATGCAATGACAAAAGTATCGAATTTCGTCTTTTCGGCAACATGGAATACTTGATGCGCAATTACTTTGATGTAAGTACACACAGCACAGAT
>JAWNNQ010000754.1:0-27500 GCA_035044765.1 Leucophenga montana
ATTGCTGCTGCAAACGCTTCTGCGGCTGCTGCCGCTGATACTTTTACCGTATCTGTCTTCGGCGTAGCTGTCTTGTTGTTTATCGTTGCGACGCCAAAAAAAAATTTTTGTATTTGTATTTGTGTTTTTTTTTTTTTATTATTTATTTATTTTATTTACGATGTAGAACACTTCCGAATTGGAATATTCATTTTAATTTTTACAATTTTCTACTTAAAAACGGTAGAAACTTTCTCTTACACTTTTTAGCAAAAATGTGAAAAATTTGTGAAATTTGTTATTCAATCAAATCGAATTGGGTACGGGTAGTATAATCACCTGTCTGTCTTATACATATATCGCTTAATTCTATTGCCGTTCACTGCGGACACTGGTTTGAAGAAAGTCATACATCGAAAAACACAAATAAACCGTTATTTATGTGAATGGCACTAAATAAAATAAAAAATACATATGTATGCAGATATGACCATTACAAAGTGTAAACATCAAATGTTGGACGAACTTTTCGATGATTTAATTATAATAATGCACTGTCTACAAGGTGACAGATTAGATGTGCAAAAGTCGCTAAATTGGCGAAATAATGTTTTCGGCTCCATTGACGTCTTGGACGCTTCCTGCAAATGCTTCGAGTAATCAAGAAGCAGTTTGGGTTGCTTCGGGATACGATTATGCTTGGCGGTACAATTGCTTTAATTACTGAACGTGTATTCAAGGCACAGATACTTCCCAAATCCTTCGATATGCTTCAGTTGCACTTTTCTTCCAATTAAAGCAAAAACTAAAACCTCCCGCAAATGCTGCTTAGTTAACACAAAATTTGAGATATTCAACACAGTAGAGAACAACGTTTTTTTTTTTTTTCTAAAACTCAAAGCAATATAAACTGAACGTTATTGACAAATATCTTACCTCCCTGAAACAATCAAAATCAGCTATTACTATGAAACTTTCAAAACACATTGCCCCATTGCCTTTTGAAAACGGAAAGAACTAATTTGTACACCAGATACCATTCTTCTTTTTGGGTACAGTGTATCACAAGCAAAGTAGTTAACTCGGTGGTGATCACTAACATACGATGTGTCTAACAAAATTTCGCTGCTTAGAAAAAAACCGACAACATTTAACATATATATTTTTAATCTTCATTAGTTTTTATTTACTCTACATCATAATCAACAATCAACCAATTATTTTAATAAATATCTTCAATATTCTGTCAAAACATTCTACAAATTCATGCTGTTGTAGCTTCTCAATTTCAACATAAACTGCATAATTTATCTCCGCATTGCTCCTGAAGACTAAATAACCAAAAATCACAAGATTCCAGATGCCACAGACAGCTATAAATTTATTAGTTCTTTCTGGAGTGTAAGCTGTCGCATTATCAAGATGTAAAAAGTAATGACGAACTTCCCTTTTTATGCGGTTTTATAACAAATTTTCGCTGTCTGACCAGTATATAGGGAATTAGCAGCTACAATTTGTGCATTGGTAAAATAAATAGACATCATCACTTTTGTTGCTGTCTTTTATTGTCTTGTTCCTTTTCTGTTCTGTATCACGAATTTCGTTTGGTTTCCGGGTTGCGCTTTAAAAACCAAGCTTCATCACTATTTACGATTTGGAATTTACTTTGGAAATATTTGGAAAAACGAACTGAAGCCACTTTTTGGACCTCATTTGAAGTTCGTGAATGTCGTCGACCAGATTTTCTCGTATATATCAGATCATTTCGCCACACAGCACTGGCTTTTATTCGCAGTTCCTCATCAATCATTTCTTGTATATATCGTAGATCTTCACCAACCGTAGCTTTTACTACGACCACATTGTCGAAGATTTTGACCGACTTTTTCGATGATCGTCCTCTGCCGAAGAATGTCCAGTCCAGATTCTTCAAAACGAATTTCCTGAATTTTATGGAGTAAACAAATTTAATGTCGTGAAAAATTTATGAAGCGGCTACTATTAAAACAAATAAAATTCCAGTAATTTAGTTTGACTGTATGGTAATCAATTCTTAGGATTTCCAGCTGTAACCCGGCGCCTAAACTTATATTTTATTGCAGTCACATAGATTAGCCATATTGATATGCGACATCAAGTTTTAGGATGGCTTTAGTACAAACCACTTTTGCCACATTTGATTATTGTAAGAAAAGATTTTTTATTGCGGGATCGGCTTCGAAAGCTGATTCGACCTTTTTTCTTGTAAAATCTAAAATTTTAATTTTGCATAGGTCTACATAAGCAAGAGAATTTTTAAGTCGTGAGCTCATGATTGCTAATTTTTTACTTGTTGATATAATTTATATTTAACTAGTTAGTACCTGGCGCGTTGCTGCACTCTCCCCCCACTCCACTTGTTCATATAAAAGTTTTAAAATCGCGATTTAACCGATGCAACCGATGGAGAATGATCAGAACGGGTATTTTAGGTATTCTAAGTTAGCTAGTGAAGAAAGTTCGAACATAATCATCCCGCACACATGACCACTTAAGGCAAACACATGAACGCTAGACGATTTTGTAGCTATCAGCTTTTTGTCGTCTACTCAGAGCATCACATGTGGTTAAAATGTTTCATATATGAGCTATAAAGTTTCATTAAAATCCATTCAGTAGATTTTGCGTGATGGAGTAACAAACATTGACACATCCACACATCCATACAAACTTTCGCGTTTATAATATTAGTAGGACGACGCGAATTTACTCTCCGGATTTCATTATCTGATGGCGCACAAAATACATATATACGCTAAGGTAACAATCTTAGAGCACCCGTGTATAAATGGTAATTTCTGCGGTCTTGTAACATGGTCAAGCACGAATACTCCTATTCCATTATGTAAATAATGGTGAGCTGGGTAGAATAAATAAACACACAGTAGAAGTCCCAAATACGATTTACGACTATCCCGAAAGTCGTACTAGTTGGTGAACGCCTGACAGCAGCAAAGAAAAGTACTTCAACAGTAGCTTCATTTGTGCGGATGCCTCCATTTAAGTGAAGATGATATGGTCAAAGTATATATATATATATACGAGCATCTTGAAGGCCTTCACGGGAGCAACCTCAATCACAATATTTCAGCACCGCAGCAACCTCATGCAACCAAATTGATCAAGTTGTAATTGACAAAACAGGCTCCAAAATCGACTTATCCACTACATTGTTGCAGCCGAGGTACTCAATAGACGCACGATGAGAGCTAGACATGGAAAAGCAGACTGATCCGTCACCGGCTTTTAAAGGTATATTTGTAAAACGAAAACTTGAAAATAGCCACCAGAGATGTTATTGGTTCCACCAGACATCTGAGGTAGTTTTGCTATGACTCACGTTTTTGCAAAGCTACTGCTGCAGAGTAAAACGCTGCCTATTGAAAAGGTGCGATCTTGGTTCGATAATTTTATCAAGAAGTCAAAGGTTTTCAGCACTGAAATTCTTTCAGCAAAGGCGAACATGAATGTCTGATAACATATACACGCAAATCACTGAATCTATGAAGAAGCTGCTTCTCTACTCTACTTGAAGGTATGACGGCAACAAATAGAAAATAAGTACTTGAATTCATTTAAAGAATATCAAAAATACGAGTGCCGATCAACTATCTGCTGAGTTATACAAAACTGGTGGTAAAAAGTTCGTAAGTCGCTTAAATCAACGCCATTGGAAGATATTGCTAGAGTGCTCTGTTTCATATACAAAAGACGACATCCCAAAGTTTATGCGAACTACAATAGATTAAATATTATTATGAGTCGCTTACAACATTCAATCACCCGTATTGTGAACACGGGTGCACTGACAGAATAGTATCATAATGTTCTCAGGCAAAAATAAAGTCCTTTTGACACGCCAATAATAACAAAATTTGTCGACGCCCTGCCCCAAAATTGGTATACCAGCAATGATCGTAAGCCTTGACATTATGACGCTTACGCACACACATAGACTATGTCATGGTAGGAAAAACGCTTCTCGGGGCTTTTCGATACCAAAAGCGGTGAACAAGAACTCCACTTAAACTGCGAGTTGCAGCTGCTTTGGGCTGGTCTCATCCTCTTCAACAACAGAGCCTGGGAAGTTTAAAATTGATGGAAAAACTCCGAGAGGACAAGGATATGTTTGAGCAGCCATTTACAATTTTGGCGCATAAGATTACCGCGGTTAGCGTGCTTTTTTACGTGTAGTCATGATGGACATATAAGAAAGTTTTAGTTTCCATAGCAATTTAGTATATCCATTAGCGGATCTAGGTGGAGAGGGGTAACTGGAGAACTTTCCGTTAGAGTATGTATCAACCATGCTGTACTATTATTTAAATAACAAACATGACTTCAAAATTGTAGACCAAAAAATGAGCAGATATCGCCTAAACGCACACTTGAATTTAAAGTTGAAATAAAGTTAACATTTTTTTTTTTTGCATATGCCGCGCAACAATTGGTTGTGGTTAAGCAACTTGGTTAACTGAGGTTGTTAAGATGATGCAACTTTTAGAAGCCAGCGCCGTTTGGGTATTGAGTTGTCGTGGTTCGAATGCCAACTGTCGGAGAAGCTTTTACAAAATTGACAAATATTCAAAAAAATTAAAGACCTAGGATCATGTTAGCCTATGTGTAACCTCTATCAAGGATTAAGCCAGTGTAATGTACAATAATATTAATAAGAAAAATGCTTAGCTTCGGTTAAGCCATTGGTAGATCCAGGGGAGGGGGGGGGGAGGAAAGGGGGAACGTTCCCAACTGCATTTTTGTTTAGTACAAAAACATATTTTTCGCTTCATTTTCATAAAATAATAGGTTTTTTTTGGTAGGCTTTAAACCTCTCCCCTCCAAGATTAGTAAAGCTCCATCCAGAGAGCGTTTTGAATTCGCTCTGGTTAAACCGAAGCTCTAATCCAATTCATATGAAATTTTAAATCATATTGTATAACATAAAAGTGGGCGGTGGATTTTGTATATACTTTTTGGGTCTACGGTGCACCCTTGATGCGTTACAAACTTCAGGACAAACTGATAAAACCATTTCATATTATGTATGAAAGGTATAAAAAGATCATTTTGATATGTATGACAATATCAAATGATATTTTGGAGCATGTCATTTTGATGACTCTAAGATTAACAATTTTTTGAGGACAAAAAAAATGTCATTTGGATGATTTATTTTTGTGTGGTTTTTTTTCTGTGTATATATTTTATCGATTAAATAACCGATTGCTATAATAAGAAATATATTTTTATAACCTTTACCCATTAGCTAAAAGGATATATTAAGTTAGTGCATATGCATGTTACAGGCGAAAGGATGCGTGGCACACCCTATAAAGCATATATTCCCTATCAGCATCGAAAGACGAGTCGATACAGATATATCCGTCTGTTCGTCAGACTGTCTGTTTGAATGAAACGATGTCAGAGACTATAAGAGATAAATAAAAAGTATGAAATGAATGTAACAATCCAACTTTAAGTGGTAGTCCGTATAAGCTTTTGTAAGAAATTTGTTTGGTGTTGTTGTATATTACACTTTAAACGCCAAATTTTGTAAATCTGACGCAAATCCAAATACCATATACCGCATATGCTCACATTTTCCCACTATAAGGAGTTGCATCAATACAAAATTGCATTCCATTTTTAAGTTTTTGTATGAAATTAATTAAGCTAGAAATAATAAATTTAACATATCTTACGTAAATCCTAACAAAACACTCCATGTAGACTCAGATCAGGCCACTTTAGTCGAACCTGCTTCGATTTCTGACATTTTGGAATTTTTTGTTTTTACTTTTAATTAGGTCCAATTTTTCATCAATTCTAATAAATTGTGCGGATCGGTTTATATAAGGAGCATTTAGGGTAACTTTAAGTCGAGCACACTGGACTGCAGCGTTCTTCTTTTTTTTTTTTTTTGTAAGAACAAATTTTTATTAGTTTCATTTACTTAAGTAATCTAGGAACTTTAAAATTTTGTCTTGAATTTAAAAATATCCGAGAAAGAACAGCTGCTGCGCTGCTCAACATTCGACGAGCAGGTGTTTGCCCGCAAGGAGCAGAGTGGTGGATTTAACCGAAATTCGAAATTCACACAATCACGGCCAAGTTGAGCCACAACGCCCGGAAGTCTTTCCTATTTCTATTTATGCTACGGCTTCGTTATCCATATATAAACGTATGTGCATGTATGTATGAGCATGTGTGTGTGTGTGTGTGTGTGTGTGAGAATTGAACATGAGTTTAGAAACAAAACTTTTCGCTCATTGCCACATCCACAGGTTGTTCCTTGTACACCTTCATCTGCACTCGATCGTCCTTGTCGTTGTCTTTGCTAGGCTTCTTGAAGTTTCTCGTAGACTGCTTCTCAACTTGGCTGCGTCTTGGTTTAGCACATTTTACATAATAATTATGTATGTATGTATGTATGTATGTATGTGTGTGTGTGTGTGTGTATACATTCATTCACATCTCACACACACAAATTTATACATAATTATTTTCTGTGCACGTTTGTATGTAAAATGATTCATCACCTGCAGCCATCCTTATTATTATACTCTCTTCACGCCATGTCCCTGCTTTTTCCAGCTTCCATTGTCTCTAGTAATTGCAACTCTTAGTTGTCTCAAACTTTTCGCTGTCTAACATTAGTTTGATTTCTTTCGAAAATTCTTTCTATTTTTTCCAGCCCTTCTACATAAGCAGCTGTCATATATCTTCGCATTTATTCGCTTTTAATAAGTTTAACGTGAAATTATATTTGTGCCAAAAACTTTTGCTAAACTGATTAATCAACGCGTGCAGCATAAAAATAGTTGCACACTTTTGTAACTGAATGTGCTGAAGCTAGAGATTTTAAAGGCATGTTTGAATTTTTTACTACTACTACTACTACTACTACTACTACTCTCAGAGTTAATTAATATCTTTTCATACATCATATAACTACTATATGGTATACGATGGTTTGGTATAGAAATTTCATTGTATCGACACAAAATATATAAATTTAAGATCATTTACGCTTATTTTTATTTTTTTTTTATTTTTAAATCTTGTAATTATTTATTTAATAAGTATAAAAACTAAACCTAATTAAAGCTATTATAACGTAGCAAGTATATCAATTTTCTAATATTTACATATGTACATTTAATTTTTGTTATTTTATTGTATTTGTGTATGTTAGACGAGGACTCTGGTGGGCAAGTCCTTGGGATGGAAACATTTTAATCTTCTTTTTCTGCGGCGCTGGGATGTGCCGCAAGTCGCTCTGCATATTTAACAGCTACTAGCTGTAGTACATCGCCTACTTTAGGGACTCTTAAGTCTCTTTCGATATCCCTTGTGCGCATATACCAGGGAGCTTTGCCTGTTCTCCTGAGGACTTTGCTCTGGGTCACACGAATTTTGTTCATGTGACTTATTGCAGTGATTCCATATACCTGCAGGGCATATTTCCAAATAGGGCTTAGGACGCATTTGTAGATAGCTACTTTGTTGGAAAGCGACAACTTGTTGTTGGCAGATAGGAGCCACGACATTTTTTCAGCTATGCTGCGGATCGTTTGCTGAACCATGGGTGACGCTTATTTTTTGCTTTTAAGTATTTATTACTATATTCCATTAAAGTCATCGTTTGACACCTCGTACAATTGCAGCTTGGCTTGGAAATCTCAAAAAGCATGAAGTTTTTTAAATTGTATCTTAATTCCATAAACTAAA
This sequence comes from Leucophenga montana, assembly GCA_035044765.1. Taxonomy (NCBI): domain Eukaryota; kingdom Metazoa; phylum Arthropoda; class Insecta; order Diptera; family Drosophilidae; genus Leucophenga; species Leucophenga montana. The sequence goes on from JAWNNQ010000754.1 coordinate 7,750, forward strand.
CACAAAATGTAAATATGCTTAAGCTAAGTACGAACCATCAAAGAAACACAAGACAACACAAAAGAAGACATTCTTTCATATAACAAAATTTATTTATTTGGTCCGAATATCGGCTTTTTTAAAGTTGTGGATGAGATAGAATTAGAAGAAGACTTGTTTCTCTCTTAAATTACGGAAGTTAAAATTTATAAGACGCTGATAATCCCGGTTATGGTGTATGGCGCAATAGTGTGAACACCGACAGCATGGGATGCAGCGTCTTTGGGACTGGTGAAGATAAAGCTTCTTCGTATGTTTGCATCCGTATGAAACAAAAGCTGTATGAGCTATATAACGAGGTTAACATGGTTTAGCGCATAAAATTCCAGCGGCTGCACTGGAATTATTTAGATGAATTCCGAAGCTCTAGAACTGAGGGTTTTCGTTGGGAACATAAACTTAATTGGTGGACAGTATCAGAAAGGACAACTGAGCTTGCATTGGAATGTTCAGGTCTGGGAAGATCTCAATTAGTTTTGCTTTAATTCAAACCTATTCGATACAATAAAATAAATGCTAAGCGTTTTTATATGGGAGCTGTACCTTTCATTTGTTAAATCACGGTAATTTTTATATCATTCACACATCGAGTGAAGTGGTATTATCAGTTTGTCTGAAAGTTTTCAAAGCATTAAAGGAGCCATCGTAGACCCCATAAAGTATATATATTCTTGATCAGCTCGATAAGGCGAGTCCATCTAGCCATGTCCGCCTGTCTGTCTGTCCGTCTGTCCGTCTGTATGTTGTTACTCACTTTCCAGGGACCAATTTATATGCTATCCAGTTGAAAGTTTGCACATATACTTCTTTTTATTGTAGTTTAATAGAGTATCAAGATTGACCTGCCACGCCCACTATTTGGGGTAGCTCCCATACAAACCTATGGTCCACTTTTGACTTTTTTTAAGAAAACTTCTTTATTAAAGTCTATATTAGGTTGAAATGCAATGTGTTGCCTTTTTATGGTCAGCCGCTTAACATACATAGACTAACGGGCGTGTCCCGCCCACTTTTTGAGGTAGTCCCATATAAACCCACAGTTCACTTTTATGCATTTGTATAGAAAACGTCAATATCAACTTGAAATTCGATATGGCGGCATCTTATACATCTACTACATCGCTTCATACACATCTAATAGTGAGCGTGTACCACCCCATATTTAAACCCCCACTTTTATGTATTACAATACTATTTAAAGTTTCTTGTGAATGGTATTAGAGCTTCGGTTCAACCGAAGTTAACGTTTTTTCTTGTTTATTATATATTTTTACAAAATGCATAGTTTGTCTTTTTGATTTTTGCATCGGGTCGTTGACTTATGTTTTCGAATTCAATTAAATTTCATTGCTTATTCCTCAAGTTTTTCCAAATCTGCCATATAATATTCAAGACGAAAGTTGGTTGTGTGAAAGAACCATACTGAACCATACATAAATTGATATTGTTACGAAAATAAATAAAAAAATCTTGGACGAACTAACTAGCGAAATATCAGTGTATAACTCCAACGACACATTCATGTCATCCGCTGACAATATGAGCTATCCCGTGGAGTTTCTAAACTCTTTGGATTTATCCAGGGTGCCAACCCACAGGTTGGAATTAAAGGTAGGTGTACCCGTTTTGTTACTGCGCAACTTGCACGCAAATACGCGGTTACGAGTCACCGAACTAGGAAGGAATATTGTGAAGGCCACAATCTTAACAGGCGAAACCAAGGGAAACAATGTATCCAACCTAATAACTTACCATTTAATTTTAAGCGCCTGCAGTTCCCATTGAAAGTTGCATTTTCCATGACTTTCAACAAATCACAGGGTCAAACCTTAAAGGTAGCAGGAATACATTTGGGCATGCCATGTTTTTCCCACGGTTGCTGAATATCTGTCATCTCAACGGGCTGCTGAGAAAGAGCGACAGAAACCGTTGAAGCAGGCAGATTCCAGCAGACGCGCTGTTGCTGAAAGGGCACAACAACGACGTCAAATATTCACAAAAAACACGTGGGACCAGCGACGCGGACCGGGACAGCTAGTGTATGTATTTATATCTAAGATATGATTATATATTATCTTTTATTCTACTATATTCAGTTCTCACTGAACATATAATCAGTGCAGTTAGCCCGACTTGCGTAATTTATTATAAATAAATTTTTAGCAATATTGATTGTTATTTAATTTAGTATATTTCTTGGCGTAATCTTTGTCGCGATTATTTACATATTTAATTTTATTTAAGTGTAAGTTCTAAATTAACTTCTGAAGCGAAAATATTTAAGTTATTCTTCTATTTTATTTTGTGCAAACGTTTATTTTTCAATCATTGACATTGACTTCTCAATTAGGGGATGAACGGTAACTGTGATTTGAAAATCACCGTGATTGATAACAGTGATTGAGTCACCGTGGTTTCATATTCAGTTATTTTTATCACAATTGCGGCGCAACATATAGTACTGCGCTCACACCAAACCAATTGAATATTATATACCCTGCTGAATGCATATAAAATATGTAGAAGAGTAGGTTGCGCCTGTTGAATTTTTAATATATATTGTATGTCGGAGGCCGCATATATTAAATATTTACTTGATCGGTTCTATATAGCCATATTCATCTGTAATATCGTAATGTCGTACATACAATTCATTCATACTACATATATGACTAAAATACTACTTACTGTTACATAAAATCTTCTATACCTAGTGAGATTTTAGAATTGTTCGTCCGATTTTAGAATTTGGCTATTGTATTTGGAACCAGCGTTCGCATTTACTACTCCGTAACAGCAAGAGCTATAAAAATATTGCTATGCTCTCGCTACCGGTCTCACTTTGAACAGAGCCGTAGCAGAGCCACAGCCAAAAAATGAAAAAGTATTTGCTCTGCTCTGTTTGCAGTTTGGCCGCGTCATAAACTGTAGCAATAGCAACAGCAAAAAATGAAATGATGAGCTCTGCGTAGCCATAGTGAGCGAGATGAGAGCAGAGCAAATGAAATTTTTTTCATTTACTACGGCTCTCTTGTGTTTTTGTTTTTGCTACAATTCTGTGATCGTTTTTTTCATCGGCACCGTTATTTTAGGCTTGTCGCTTGCTACAATGCGTTTTAGTAAATTAGTTTTGGCACTTTCAAGTATTGATTTAACGCGTAAACATGGCCTCGATGAAGAAAGCTTTCCACATATTTAAATATTTCGATGAGAATGATGACGACAACGAAATGAATCGAGTTTTTAATTTAAAGAAGCATTTACAATTACATGCCATCCGAGTTGAGGAACAACAAAATGATGCTGTTCGCCTTGACACTTCAAACAATTTTTTTTTTCAAAAAATGAAATGATTTTTGAAATTTTGAAATTTACAATCTATCAATAAGACAATAAGTAAGTTAGTTGAAAGTTCATAATATAACAGAAATAGTTGTACTCCAGTGAGAACAGCTATTATATTCAAAATTCTACAATTAAGAGTTTATTTACAATATATACAAAATTTAATCTCTAAAAGGTAAATCTAACACATGATTTCTTTTAAGTCTTCGAGTTGTATCGCTATTATCTAGTAGGCCTATTGCCAAAACACTTAAATGATCATGTAGTCTCTCAACATACCTTGTGCTTATTCTACGTTTTTCATCTTTAATGTATGGAATATTTAAATCTTTGTGAATTTGGTCATTAGCCACAAACCAGGGGGCGTCAACAATAAGTCTAAGCGTTTTGGACTGATATCGTTGAAGAATTTCTATATTTGATTGGCTTGCAGTTCCCCATAATTGGATAGCACAGGCTTTAAAATAGCCTTGTAAAGCCGAACTTTGTTCTCCAAACTAAGCTGCGATTTTCTCCCAAGCAGCCAATACATCTTTTTTGTTTTTATGTTGAGTTTCTTCGTTTTGCCTTTAATATGACTTTTCCAAGTTACTCTCCGATTTATATCGAGTCCAAGATAATTTGCGGAGTCACTATGAGGAATTTGTGAATTATTTAAAAATACTGACGGACAATCTCCTCTTCTCAGAGCAAATGTGACATGTTTCGACTTCTCAGTATTAACCTTTATTTCATTTCCATTTCTTAAGCCATCGCTCTATTTCAACTATTTCATTTTGAATATCTTGAGATACTTCTGCCGCAGTGTCTTTAGATGCAATTATAGCTGTACCATCGGCATAAGTGGCTACTTGAACATCACTGACAACTGGAAGATCGGCAGTGAATATTGTGTAAAGGACAGGTCCCAGAACGCTGCCCTGTGGAACACCAGCATGGATACTATATAGTTCCGATGTTTTTCCTTCCATTTGAACATAAAATTGTCGATTGCTTAGATACGATTTCAATAAGAGGAAAAATGGAACAGGAAGCAGTTTTTTCATTTTATATAACATGCCTGGATGCCACACTCGGTCAAATGCTTGTTGTATATCAAGAAATACTGCCGCAGAATACAGTTTCTTCTCGAATCCACTTGTAATTATATCCACTATACGATGACATTGCTCTGGAGTCCCATGACCTCTCCTAAATCCAAACTGATGTTCCGGAGTTTTTAACGTGCTCTGATCGTTTTTATGTTCGATAATGTAGTTATTTGGTGTATGGATATGTGTGTCGTTATGTGTTTCTTGAATTGCTATTATGTCTGGTCTGTATTTGTTTAAGAGAAGAGAAAGACTATGGAAGTTGTTTTTGTAACCATTGATATTCCATGGAACGGCTTTAAGAGTCATATCCACAGTAAAATTAAATTTCTATGAGATCTTGTTGATTTCGGTTTTGTTTTCCTCCTCAATTCTTTGCCTTGTTACTTTTCCCGCCTTCGTTGCAGTTCTGACTTGCGATGAGACTAGTCATTTCGCAATTGACTGCTTAAAAAGCGAGATGATATTTGTAGTGTTTACTCGTAAAAGTCATTGTTCATACTGTAGTCGCTACTGTCTGTGTCAGACAGTTGTAAACTAGGTTGCTCTTCAAGATCTGGTAATTGTTGTTTGTTGTTTGTTGTTTGTAGTTTTTAGTTAAAATGCTTGCATTGTTGTTGTCTTTTGTTAGTATTGGATTTGTATGTGTTTGTATTGTATTGGTTCGAATTTTTCGTTTGTGTTTGGGCATTCTGTTGTATTTTTTGTTGTTGTAGACGTTGTTGGTATATTGTCGTATTTTATGGTAATTTTTTGTTGTGTTGGATGTTTAGTGGAAGTTGTTGTGTGTTTTATTATTTTGTTTTGGTTCTTCTGTTTTTGTATTAGGTTGTTTAGTTATATTTTGAAGAAGTAGAGGCAGTTTTGGCATATGATTCGAATGTATGTGAGTGTTGAATTGTTTTTTTATGGTATTTACTTTTTGCTTCGCACATTGAGCATTTTTCTTTAGTTTTTATTTCAATAATTTCGCGAGCTTCCTTGTATTTTGGGCAGTCTTTGTTGTTGGCTGCGTGTTCTCCCGAACAGTTTGCACATAGAGTACGAGTGCAGTCAATTGGTTTCACACACTTTGTTAAATTTTTGCAAAACTTTGCTGCATGTCCAATTAGTTGGCAGTTCTTGCACCGCATGGGGTTTGGTATGTACTCCTTGATTCGGACTGTATTGCAAGAAATATTAATTTTGGTTGGGAGGTTGTACAAGTTAACTGGATAACATCACTAGGAACGAGCGTCCCTTCTACTTGTTTTGTATATTTAAATATGCCAATTACTCTTTGTGAACTTAATTCTTCAACGATTTCATCGTCGGGAACGTTGTTGAGATATGGCGCATATGTAGTGCCTTTACGAAAGTTGAGATTGTTATGGTACTCGGTTTTGATTTTACATATTCCATGAAGTTCGTTTGCTGCAATGAATTTTTCAGCAATATGTTCGTTTTCGACAAATAGTAGCAAATTGTCATCACGGAGTGTGGTTATATTTAGTATTTGATTGCTTATCAGCTTTATTGCTCTGTGCACTGTGAAACACGAGTAAATCGAAAGCGGCTTATTTGTGTCTATTGTGGACATTGCAACGTATTTAGGATTTGGTAGTGTTACGGCCGGTAGGTCGGGAAATGCTTCCACAAGAGGAATTAGTTTCTTTCTTTTAGATTTTGGGCTATCGCTAAGAGCTTCAAAGCGATTAGCCCTTGGGTTCTTGTGCCCATTGGGCATGTTGATTTTCACACGCTAACGGTATTCCAGAAAAAAAAAATTCGTATTTAATCACGTTGCGGGAAAGAGAAAAGAAAAATACTACGATACAAAGCGAAAGAGAGCGATTAATTCACAAAGCACAACCGATCGGTTCAAGAGTTAGTCGACGACTGAGATCTTATATACTTCTGTTCGTACGTTGGCATAGTGTTTGACGCATAGATTTTTACAAAAATTAAGTCCATTTTCTATTGGAAGATATAAATCCGATCGCATTTTAATTAATTCATTTTGAAAATCTGATGTATGCTCATTTGAAGAGCAAGTCATGGGGCTTTCAAATATATCAATTAAATGAGCTATTTTCTTCAAATCCTTTAAATAACATTCATTAGTAGCTTTTAGTTCTATAAGAACTTTATAGTGGTCCTAGCGCTTGGTGGTCAAATCAGCTGTTTTGTAAATTTCAGCTGTTCTGGGGAAGTGTTACAAATTATTTGATTCAAATTCCGTGCATATATTAAATAAAGCCTTCGCTTGAATTTTCTCATTCACTATTCCTAACAAGTCGCAAATAGTTTTGTCATTTGCTTGCAAGGCAAGATTAAATATATTCATTACCTCCGTGATGTCGGAAAAAAGACTAAATCTACCAGGAACACGCATTTTCTAAATAGCTCAAAAGCTCTTTAGAGTCCTTGCAGCTATTTTCAAGATGAAAAAAATTTATTATTTCTACTCGCAATTCGTACAGGCGTTGCATACATTTTCCACGGCTTAGCCATCTAGCCTCCGTGTGAAGCAAGAGATCGCTATGTTCTGCATTGACTTCCTTCAGAAACGCAACAAGTTTCCTATGGGTGAGTACTTTGTGACCACCTAGCAAACATTCAATTATTTTTGTAGCAATTTTAACAACATCCAACATATTTAGAGTTTTTGCGAACAACACCTGCTGATGGATAATGCAGTGAAAAGTTGGTACGTTAATTCCATTTTTGCCTGCCACTCCAAGAAAATACTTCCTATCCTAAAGCTTTGTAAAAAGTGGCGCCTGTAACGTGCCCAGTAATTGGAATGAGGGCCAAATCATCTTCGTTAACGACAAAATTTTTATCTATACTTTTTACGCATATCAGCAATTGACTTATGTATATCATGCATATCGATTTTTTAATCAATGGCGACAGAAACAAATTACGAATTTAAAATCCTTTTTATATCATTCACACATCGAGTGAAGTGGTATTATCAGTTTGTCTGAAAGTTTGTAACGCATTAAAGGAGCCATCCTAGACCCCATAAAGTATATATATTCTTGATCAGCTCGACGAGACGAATCGATATAGCTATGTCCGTCTGTCTGTCTGTCCGTCTGTATGTTTTTGCGCATTTTTTGGGAACTAATTTTTATGCTATCCAGTTGAAATTTTGCACGTATACTTCGTTTTATTCCAATTTAATAGAGTGTCATGATTGACCAGCCACGCCCACAATTTGGGGTAGCCCCCATACAAACTCACCGCCCACTTTTGACTTTTTGTATGAAAAACATTTTTATTGTAGTCAATATCAACTTAAAAATTGATACAGTAACTTAAAGTAGACGGATGCTCGACATATACATTAATGGGTGGGACCCGCCCATTATTTGGGCTAGCTCCCATACAAACTTACTGCCCACTTTTGACTTTTTGTAAGAAAACTTCTTTATTAAAGTTCAATATTAGGTTGAAATGCAATGTGGTGCCTTTTCATGGCCAGCTGCTTAACATACATAGACTAACGGGCGTGCCCCGCCCACTATTTGGCGTAGCTCCCATACAAACCTATTGTCCACTTTTGACTTTTTGTAAGAAAAACTTGTTTATGACAGTCAATATTAGGTTGAAATGCGATATTGTGCCTTTTAAGAGACAGCCGCTTAACATACATAGACAATTGGGCGTGGCCCGCCCACATTTTGAGGTAGCCGCCATACAAACCCACCGTGCAATTTTGTGTTTTTTTTTATGAAAAAATCCTTCATTTAGATCAATATTAGCTTAAAATTTGATTTTGTGTATTTTAATGGACAACCGCTTCATATACATATACAAATGGGCGTGTCCCGCCCAATTTTTGAGGTAATCCCATATAAACCAACAGCTCATTTGTATGCATTTGTATGGAAAACGTCAATATCAACTTGAAATTCGATATGGCGGCATCTTACACATCTACTACATCGCCTCATACACATCTACTAGTGAGCGTGTACCACCCACTATTTGGGGTAGACCCTATTTAAACCCCCACTATTATATTACAATTCTATTTAAAGTTTCATGTGAATGGTATTAGAGCTTCGGGTCAACCGAAGTTAACGTTTTTTCTTGTTTTTATCTCATCTAGGAAGTGATTGCCAATTGTTTCAATCCGGCGTCTTATAGTGTGTCTGGATAGCGGTATTTTTTTTTATTATTATTGCAATGAATTCTGCTCCTTTGTCCCCGAAACATTCAAAATAGCGTGTGTTACATGGCTTACAACATTTTTATTCCAATTTCTTCAGCTACTCTCTCTCTCTGTAGGCACGTGAGGAGACCTTGTAGTCCAAGCTTTTTCGGCCATTTCTTGAAAAAAAAAAACCAGTTGCATCTCTTTGAATTTTTTCACTCTTTCTGCATCGTAGTGACGTTTGCTATGTTGTCGCCAAATAATTATTTTACCGCATATCAAACATTGAGCCTGGCAATAAATATTTTCAGAAAAGAAATAAACTTCCATATTCGAAAGCACTTTTTAGAATATACGATGACGCAGCAGAATTAAAAATGAAAAATTAGCTGAAATGGCACGTGTTGTTGCTTCGTTCGCTGCTGACGCCTAACTGTTGTGCGGCTTGCTATACTGTTCGTGTGTTACAAATACAACAGACAACAGGACATGAACCATTTGATACAACTGGTTATATGGGCTGTGGCCAGCACTGCTTTAATGTAATAAATCAATTTCTTTTTAATTGCCTTAATATGCCTTCAAAGCGTTTCCTATTTTGACAAACCACATACTTACATACATATGTGCATATATCATGTAGATTTGTACATTTGTACACATATTCACTATGCACAAACACACACACGTGCAGCTCGCGCGTGCTTGGGAGGTTCTCAAATTTTGTTCAGCAAGCCGCTGCGAACGCTCGATACTCGATACTCGATACTCGATACTCTCTAGCACGCGATTGCGACGCGTATTCTCTCTGACTTGCAAGACGATTTTCAGTTTCTGATGAAGATTCTCCATTACGACGTATTTTTGATGCCCCCGACTGGGAACTATTTCTAGAAAGATGAGATCTTGATCTCTTTGGCATTTTAAAATGATAAAAAAGTTTTAAACTGCCTTTGTGTGTACTAAAGTATTTGCTTAGGTTGCTGGGTTTAGTTCTGAAAATATCTTTTGTTTAGTTTTAAAAAGAACTTTTTTGTTGAGTTTAATTACCTACTAAACGAAAACTTTTTGTAGATAATGATGATGTGTTCTGCAAAGTCGCAGTACATTGCATTATCAATATCATATTATCATATTATCAATAGTTTTCGCAGCGCACTCGATGTAAGGAATTTTTTAGGTCATTTTTTTACACCTTTGGTTACATTATTGGAGTTTTAGTAAGGATCCATAATTGTATTGAAAATATAATATAGCCTATTTCACCCGGGGATAGTGTACCTTCCCAACAGTGAAATAATTTTTCAAATCGGTCCAGTAGTTTTGGAGCCTATTCAATGCATCAATGCAAACAAACAATCAATTCTTTCCTCTTGATATATGTATATATAAATGGTGTGAAAAAAATGTATAGTAATTAATCAATTAAGAACGGCTGGGCCGATCTGGCTTTGTTCAGTTGTTCGTAATTGCCAGGAGAACGTTTTTACGAAAGAACATTTTGGGAAAACCATCCGGAAAAGTCTTAATATTCGAAACATCGAAAATGGCTTTTTGTATAGGTCGATAACAACTGTCGCGTTCTTGATTTACATCCGACAAGTCGGCAGCATCTTGCTGATGACAAATCAGGCTCAAGAGGCCAGTGTTTGTATCCATCAAGTCTTTTGTCTTGGCATGGTTGTTCGGATGGACGATATTTTTTGGCAACATTCTGGGGTGCTGCATCTTCATCTTCAGATTCATATTCAATATTTTTAGTTTAGCTAATGCTATTTTTAAACTTAACAAGTCATGAGTATTTTTCCGAAGTTGGGAATTCATTTTGCAATGATCTCTGTATAGAATCCAGGCGTTGCAGCACACAAGATCAATGAAATGTATAAAAACTTTTAAAGTCCATTTTCGAGTATTAAAAAGTGACCTGTATGATTCCATTAATTGATCGCAAACAGCAACGCCGCCCATACTATTGTTGTATTCCCTGACGATTCTAGAAGCTGGAACTTCCACATACCTTTTCTCTTTTTTTTTCCCAGCGTTTCACGTGTTCAACTGGGCCACATCCGTAAGCTGAAGATGCAAGAATTACCGACTTTGAATCCTTCCACTGCACCACAACAATATTGTCTTCACTATGACAAAATTCCTCCATATCACCCCTTTTCATGTGTTTCTCATTCGTGAAATGTACGTTTTTTGACGTGATAACGTCTATTAAATCGATGAACGCCGTCACATACGAAAGTCTCCATACCCATTTGTCACGTACTGTTGGCACCGTGCGTGCAAGCGAGAGCGCGGTACAAGCGCTCTCGCTCGTTAAAAGCGTTGGACTTGTGAAGTTTGGAACCTTCAGGAAGTGTTTCAACCAAACGCAAAACAAATCCTGGTCCTAAGCCTAAATTCGAGCATGGAAGTGGTGTAGTCTTGCCTTGATAAATCTCAAAATCAAGGACCAGCCCCTCAGAGATTGTTAAAACTTCGTTTTTCAATTTCACTCCTCTAAGGTTTTTTTTGGGAGGCTTTGTCTAACAGGGCACCGACCAGTAAATGGTATCATTTGTTCGTCTATTGAGTAATAAGCGTTGCATTTTCTTGGAATATTTCTACAAGCAGATCTAACACGTTCAGGTAACGGATTTATTTTCCAAAACACGTTTGATTGTTTCTCTGCATCCGTTACTTCATTGTTGTCCACCACATGTAGACATGCGCAAGAGAAAGAATTGATCACGACTTATGGTATCAGCTACAATAGGGAGTCTTGTGGTTTTCTCCCAGTACATGCGTAGCCTTGAATAACGAATGCAGCCCATCGCAATGACGATATCAAAAAAAAAACATGGTATCTGTTTGTGTACTCCGTAACTTTTTCTAAAAACTCATCATTGAAATACACGGAAAAATAATGATAAGGGGTCTCTATAGGTGTGTTTGTCTCCCTAGTTGCACAAGAGCAGCTTTCCAACTAAATCTCAAACGGTCTTCTTTTCCAAATATCACGACGATTGGCAGTTTGACTTTCATCTGTTGGTGTCTCTCATAGAGCATTTACCTTTTCTTCATTGTCGCTTTCCTTGTCTGTCAAATCTTTTATTGCAACGGGTAATTCCCAAGTTGCATCCACACACTCATCATCACTACTAAAATCTTCCAAATCCGAATTTTAAAGTTCAGCTAAGATATCGTCTTCAGTTAGTTTACCTTAGAAGAAGAACAAGAAGAGTTAACACATTTTTATAATATGTTTAGTCCTCAGCACTTCAAACAAATTTGACGTAAAAATATCAAAAATCACAAAATAATCATGAAGTTACACTTTACATACAATATTTAATATCTTTTCTTATTGAAAACACTTGTTTGATAAAAGATTTCACAATTTAAATAATTTTAATTTATATGCAAACTTACCCTTTCGACTCATTTGTATATATACATACATATATACAAAATAACACATTTACATTTTCTCATGTTTTATAAGTACTATCACGACATTTATCCTTGATAATCGAGACAAAATATTGGCATTAGAAGCCAAACTTACAAAAAAAAAAAAAAAAAAAAAAACTCCCACTCCCTCCCAAGCAATGCACCTGTAGAAAGGCTATATTCTACTCTAACAGAAATTAATAGGATTATATTGGCCAAAAAGAAAATTGAGAATGTAGAAATAACTCATTCATCAACAAAATTGATACCTTATGAATTATTCTATGGTAGGCCTTACAAATTTATGAAAAACCTAAGTGTCAACACAGAGCACGACTACTTCTACTACTACTACCTTCTCAGCAGAATAGGTTAAAGCGTAAATCCATACGTCACATTAGAAGGAAAAAAGGACATGAAGATTTGGTGGATTTTACATGTGAGGAGGTTCTTTCTGCTATAGGGAAAGCAAAATCATCCAAGGCATTCGGCCCAGACGGCATTTCAATGCTGATGCTGAAGCACCTTGGGCCTATAGCGGTGGAATACCTCACGCACGTGTTAAACCTATCCATTTTCCAGCTAATTTTCCCTGATGTATGGAAGGTAGCAAGGATTGTACCTCTCTTAAAACCTGGCAGTGAAGCTGATCTTGGTTCCTCTTATAGGCCCATATCGCTTCTTTCACCTGTAGTGAAAGTTCTTGAGTCATTATTACTTCCTTCAATGAGAGAACACTGCCTTCTAGCATATCATCAGCACGGTTTTAAGAAAGGTCGTGGTACGACTTCAGCACTTAGCGAAATCACTAATTTTATAGCTGATGGACTTAATAAGCCGAGGTCATGCGAACGTACAGTGATGGTGGCTCTAGACTTGAACAAGGCATTTGACACAGTTGATCATGCAATCATCATCTTGTTTAAAGAGCTGGACTCCACCTCACTACCCGATAAAACGAAACGCTGGCTATTGAACTATCTTAATGGTAGAAGGACATACGTTGAGTTTAGTTTAGGGGTGTGAGGTCGGGGTCTCCTCTTCTGTTTAACCTTTATTTAGCAAATTTGCCCCTTCCCTGTCCCCATATAAAACTAGTGACCTATGCAGATGATTGTTCTGTTTTATCATCGGGCGTGAATGTAGATGATATCTCTGCGAGAATTAATATCTATTTGGATAATTTATTAAATTTTTTCAATGCTCGCAACCTTAGGCTTTCAACTCATAAGTCATCTGCTTCCATTTTCACTTCCTGGACTAAGGAGGTGAGAATGGAACTAGATGTCTTTGTTGGAGGTCTAAGGGTTCCTACTGTCCAGTACCCGATGATATTGGGAACTACATTTGACCCATTGCTTAGATTCTCGGCTCATGCACCCAACCACCGTCTTAAGTCGAGAAACAAAGTGTTGAAAGCGCTTGCCGGAACTTCTTGGGGTAAGGACAAGGAGACTATAATAACAATAACTTATAAAGCTATTGGACGTTCTGTCCTAAATTATGCTGCTCCTGTATGGACCCCCTTCCTGAGTAAGACTCAATGGCAAAGCCTGCAAAGAAGTCAGAATAGTGCGCTGAGGACTGTCACTGGTTGTCTGCAAATGAGCCATGAGGATCATTTGCACAATGAAGCGATGATACTTCCTGTTCTTGTTGGGTGCGTACAGAGGTGATCATCCGAACCATGGCACCCGCCTACCCGAATAAGATCTGATATAGGCATATATAAGTCGAGCATAAATCGCTTTATCACTGCTAGCAATATAGAGGAGTATGAATATACTTCTCGAAGGGCCCAATTGCATAAAGATGCAACTGAACATGCCATACGCTCTTATAGGCACAATATTATATTAGGTGGAAGACCTCCGCCTATTAATGAGAGCGAAAAACATCTCCCTCGTGGCACCAGGACGAAACTTGCACAGTTAAGAGCCGGATCCTCGTTTTACAAAACATACCATTAAACAGAACGACAAACACACACATTATTAACAACCGATAACAAAAAGATACATAAAATTCTATTAAGGCGGGAAAAGATATTTTCATTCCCAAACAAACAAGATTAATAAATTTCTATACGTACGCCAATTTAATTGCAATGTACATCCACTATCAACACTAGGATGGCCTTTTTAAAGAAAATGTTTGATATCGATGAGCACCAGGAAAAATATTCGTTTTTACCTCTAGAATACACTTGCATAATTGGAGCCGGATCGGAGTTCATTTGATGGACCCAAAAACAGGTCAAAGGTCAGCACAAGGCATTTGTATGAAAAAAATTAGTTGTTGTAGGGAAAACTTGTTTGTTCCTGAAGACATTTCTAGTAAACTAACTACACATATATATTTTATTACATACATTTAACATTACATACATTTTATTACATATATTTTATTATATACAATTTGGTAAAGTTTTATCAAAATCGGACTACCATATCCTATAGCTTACATAGGTACAATCGGTCGAACAATGAGTTGTTTGACAAACATTTTTGTTTCTCGACGTATCTCAACCAAACTCGCTAGTAACAAGTGTTATTATGCTTTTTTCATTTTGACCAAATTTATTCAAAATCGGACTACTATATCCTATAGCTTCCATAGGAACAATCGGTCAAAAGATGAGCTTGGTATGAAATTTCTTAAGAGATTTTTTAGCCAAACTTAAAAAAAAAATGTAATTTATTAATTAATTTATATTCAAAGCTGAGATTTATTTCTCTTATTTAAATAAGCGCATAATTATAAGTAATACACATAAACAATACATTGTATTTAGAATTTAAGTCAATTCGGATTTTTTATGGCTCGAATATTTTTTTTATATAGATCGACAACTTGCAAGATTAATTGCGCTTCTGCTTGTTAAAATTCGCGTGTTAAAATTCGGTTGTAATCTTTCACAAATTTTACTCTACGACATCATCATTTACATCGCAAAGGTTCTGAAAGAATCTCAAAGCACTTTGATATTCCTCATTATCATACCATTTGAATGGATCAAACTCAGGGAAATCAGCTTGAAGCTTGAAGCTCGAAACTGGAAATTCGATTTTTCGTTTTGTATGACACGAAATCAGATAAGCTGCATTTTATAATATTTTTTACGTCTGGCATTGTTTTCTAGTTTTTAAAAGGTACTTCAGGCGCCAATGCATTTAGTCTTTTTTATCATATTTCGTTTTTCTTCGAGCGATACTGTCGGGTCATAAAATGGTAAGCCCACTGTATCAGGTGTTAAGTACCACAATGAAATGTTTACGAAACAGAAAGATTTTCAAGCTGTAAATTGCCTTTGCCATGAATCTTGCATGAGAAGTCGCTCCACAAGCCAAGCCCGAAAAGCACCAACATTTTCGCCAAGAAATGCCATTGTCAGCTCGAAAAGTTCTTTGTAGTCGCTACGAATTTGTGTGTGCTTAAGCTTTGCTCGGCAAAACTCTTTGATTTCTTTGCAAGCATTTTGAGAAATCTTTGCTGCAACAATTTTATCTTCCAAATCATATTGAAACTCAATTTGATTTATCTTTGGCCATATATCCGCAAATCTATTAAAAATTAAAGTTTCGACTACACTGCTTTTTCCAAACTTTTTCTCAAAGACAGTCCTGAGTACAATCTCATAAATGTAATGACGGCATCCGATATAGATCAGATTTCGACCGAGAAGGTCATCCAATATACTACAGGCACCTCGTTCGAGACCAGTGTTGGAGGCAGTTGTATCAAAGCTCGAGGCTACTACTTTTTCTGCAATGTCGCACTCTACCAGAGAATTATGTACAGCTTGGGCGATGTTCATTCAATTTTAGGAGCACCTAAGAACTTGTGCGATCCATTGTAGCTCACCAAAACTGCAATGCGATCTACGTTTATTCTACCGACTAAATCTGCCAATATCTTTCCATCCCAGTGAACCACCAATCGACCGTTGGGACTTAGCTATCGGATTGTGAAGAAAGAAAAACTTAATTCAATTGAATACTGTTTTCTATAACATACAACATACATTGTCGATCAGATCAGTTTTTGCTTCATCAAATTGATTTTTTCGATTCTCTTCACGCAACTTCTGTAAAGAGGTGCGATTTAACACTACATTATCGGCCGGAATCTCCAACGCCTCTAATGTTGCCATTAAAATATTCATCGCTAATCTGTCTGACACCTGAACAAATAATGAAGAATTGTATATTATTTAAATTATGCATTCTTTCTGATATTACCTTTGCCTTATCCTTTGCCGCATAATTGTGGTGTAACCCAATTTTTTTTATAATACATCTCTGTATTTGTGGTGCGGGCACTTCAAAATTATTTTCGGAATCGCTTTCGGGGACCACAGATTCAGGATCTGTTTCGATTTCACTTTCGTAGCAAACTTTAATGAAAATATTATTTAATGAGAAGTCATAATTAGATAAATAGAACCGACAGCAGAAATTTTCTACCTTCATCTTCTTCTTGCATCCGTTTTAACCTTCCTTCTTTAGATGCTAGCTTCATATCAACTTCTAATATGGAACCAGGGCGCCCCTTCTGACGCTGTTTTTGCTAAAAAGTCCTCTTTTGTTTTTTATTATTGTCAAAGCATCGACAGCCGTAATGTCAAAGAAATCATATATCTTGTCCATAAAAATATGAAATTTTTTCTTGGTCCCGGCAGACATTGTCCCCAGCTTTACTTTGTTGACAGTTTTCCACTCTTCGTACATTTTAAGAAGCTTTGCACCATCTATTGCGAGCCTAGCACTATCCTTAGAGGCTAGTTTCACAAAGCGCATGTTGTAAAAGAATACCTCCAACACTTGTCTGTTTGATGGCAACTTGGCTCCCATAACTCGATGTGACACATAACTAACGAAAGCCATATGCCGCTGTTTTTCATCACATTGGCGAGTTTTTATAATTGCTTTCTCCATTTTATTTAGAATGTTTATTAAATTTCACTTGTTCACTCGAATAATCAATTGCACTCAATTATTAAAACACCAGGAATTAAAGAAAACGCAGGGTCGCCCTTTGTTTACATTTAACGAAGAATGTCCCTGCTCATTTTATAACCGTAAAAACAGTTAAAAATACGTATTCGCAAGTATTAATAAGCGCAGGCTCGTCATTTGTTAACATCCAAACAAGAAACGTTCCTGTTAATCTCTTAATCAAATAGTGTTCAAAAAACAACCGATTGTTCCTATGGAAGCTATAGGATATAGTAGTCCGATTTTAATACGAGGGGTACTATTTATATTTCGGGAATACCAAATAATAACAAACATTTTTAAATGAAAATGGCTATGTTGTTTTTCAAAATATTCCCCCTGATGATAAATACACTTCTGCATTTGTTCAAACCATTTGTCATATCAGTTTTTCCATTCCTATTGAGACACCTCCAAAACATGGTTTTTGAACGCTTCAACTCCTTCTTCGGCGCTTGTATATCGTTGACAACGCAGTTTACCTATGATACTCGGGAACAAGAAGAAGTCATTGGTTGCCAAATCAGGACTGTACGGAGGATTAGTCATTAATTCGATATTTGGACTGCTCAAAAATGCACTTGTTTGACGAGATATCGCATTGTCATGATGGAGAACGGTTCGACTTTGGCGTTTGGTTTTACGAATTTCTCCGAAGACTTCCGGCAAACAAATGGTCGTGTACCTCTCAGAATTGACCGTCCAACGTTGCTCAAGCGGAACAGTGGCCACATGACCCATTCGGCCGAAGAAACAGGCAATCATTTGCTGCGAAGAGGTTTGCACCCGAACAACTTTTGTTGGATTTGGCTAGTCTTGGAATACCCACACGGTCGGTTGCTGTTTTGTTTCCGGCTCATACGCATATATCCATGATTCGTCACCTGTCACGATTTTATGCATGTCTTTTGAAGCACCACGGTCGCACTTTTTAATCATTTCCTTACACCAATCGACGCGAGCCTTTTTTTGAGCGATTGATAAATTATGGGGTATCCAACGAGAGCAAATTTTTGTGTTCATGCAAAATCGAATGTATTGAAGTGGAACTAATGTGCAAGGATGCCTCTATCTCACGATATGTCACGCACTGCATCGATGTTTTTGGTCACAACAACCGATTTTGGACGACCTTCACGGAATTCGTCGGCGACCGAACTACGGCCACGATTCAATTCACTATACCAGCGATATACTGTGGTTTTTGATGGTGCTTTATCGCCATACAAAGAACTGAGTTCATTGACACATTCTTGGTGATATAATCCACGTGGAAAGTTGTGAAAAATAAACCAACGAAAACCTTCTCTTGAAATTTCCATTTTTTGGCCAAATTGCTTTTCTTAACTCACTGTAAACAAAACAAAGAGCAATTGTACATCAAAACTTTGTGAGTACGTTTATGCCAAAAAAATGTCAAACAATATTATGGTGTTGCCAGATTTTAGCTTTTGACATTAGTGTGGCCAGTTCCCGAAATATAACTAGCAGCCCTCGTATATTCTGCTATATAAGCAAATATACATATGTATATAAAAAGTGGGATTACAAATCGAAAATATTTGCTTTTTAAGACCATTTTTGATTTCCGCGCACAATTATTGTCGGTCTTTGTGCGCTATCGCTGTCGAAATAGTGGTAAGAGGGTAGTGGGTAGTAGTAAGTAGGGGGTAGTGGTTCTTGCGTTGCTCGTTGTGTACGACAGTATGTGTTTGCATATTACAGAGAAATAACGGGTTTCATATTTTTTTGTCGCTGTATTAACCTGTACAACATGGCTTCGAGAAGTTGTAAACGACACGCTGACTCGTTTTGCTATTTTTGCGGCGAATTTATTAAAGAGAGAGAGAGAGAGAGAGAGAGAGAGAGAGAGAGAGAGAGAGAGAGAGAGAGAAAAAGCATGCTTTAAGTACAAATTTAAAGATCTGCGAGGCATATCAAGTTTACTTCCAATTACGTGTTAAAAATCAAGACTATGGGAAGGGGGAGGGGGAGTTTTTAAGGGTAAAAACGGTTTATCTCGATTTCCGGCAAAACTACAAGTTCTATGGAAACAAATTAAATAGGAAAGTTGTAGGTAATAAAAAGATCTACAACTTTTGTATTCACACTTTTTTCACATAACCTCAAAATTTATGTGAAAAATTCAAAAACCCAAGTTTTTGGTTTTTTATTTTTATCTTTTACAAAAAAAATGTTTTTTTTTTCACGAAATTTGGTGAAAACTTTGCTTTTTATGTCCCAAACACACTGTAATTTTTTTGACCTAATATCGAAAAATTACCCTAATTTTCAATCGAAAATTCTTCTGTCAAAATATCAGTTTTTTTTTTTAAGTCGGGGGGGTTTTTGTTCGTTGAAATCTCTACTTTCTGATGGTGTAAAAAAATATACATTACTATGGTACATGTTCTCAGAAAATGCAAAGAAACGAAAAAACTCGAATCCGAAAATTTTCTTTTTTAATCATTATGTCCAATTTTTATTATTAAAGTTAACACTTTATTAAAGTTTACACTTTAATTACTCGAAAAACGTAAGATTCCATGTTCCATTGATAGACAAAAAACTACATAGAGTTTGCAAAAAACATGCGAAAATAGTTGTTCTAAATAGTATTAAAGATGGGATTTAAAGGGGATTTCATCTAAAAAATTTGACTGCTGCAATTTTTTTCGGTAAAAAAGTTGATGT
>JAWNNQ010000754.1:32500-51331 GCA_035044765.1 Leucophenga montana
AACTAAGTTATGAGTGCATGGAGGAGCTAGTTGGCAAATATTGTAGTTACCCATCATTGCATCATTATCAAATCAATTTTTGCTGGCTGTCATTGGCAAGCATTTTTGGCGATTGATAAGAAGATAGCATTTTCCAGCTCCGACGAAAGTGTTGTAAACGGAAAGCAGTGTGTGGCAACAGTTAATCAACCACTAAATTCAACTGCAACATCTCCATCACAGTCTCCCACAAGATTAGGCCGCAAAGGAAAAAAAAATAAATGAAGTTGGTGTGGGTGCAAAGTACGAACAAGTTCTTCGTTGCCGCTGCCGCTACAGCCAAATGCCACCGCAGCTTGTATTCGATTGTCATACCATTTGTCAGTGGCATCAACGGAACGGAACACTCCTCCTTCGGCGTACGATGCGCATGTCACGGGCTCCTGCCGCCCACGCCTGACTGCCCGCAATGCTCGACATCATCATGCTCCGGATGGCATCCACCACGTGCATACCTTGTGGATGCGAAGTGGCACATGGTGGACTCTATTCGTTCGAAAATCCACTTCGACAATTGGCAACGAAGCTGCCAACTACTTCGGTTCATGGGATGCGCTCGTCTGCGGCAGCATCCAACAGTCAAGTTGCCGAGTGCACACGAAGCGTGCCGAACAAATGCCGAATAAGCTAAACGAATATTGCTAAAAGAACTAATGCAAGACGAACGGCATCAGCCCAACACCGAATGCGCTTCGGATGCTGTGCGTTCCGTTCCTGTGCGCGTTTTGCTCCTGCTCCGGAAGCCAAGCAGCCAGTCAGCGTAGTTCTGTTCAGCTCAGCTCAGCTCAGTTGATCCATGTCCTTGCTGCTGTACGGTATATCAATTTAGGAATCGTGTCTTGTTAGTGTTTAGCGTACGCTTATCATCGTTCTTCACGACAATCCTTAGCTTAGCGCATTGCATTTTGAACGTATTTGACAATTTACCATTTCAGTTTCGTGACGCGTTTAAAAATTATTTTCGAAAAGAGTGTGTGTGTGTGTGTGTGTGTTTTTTTTTTGTTGTTCTATCGAATATTTAACCTTTTTTTTTTTTAAAGTGCAAAGTGTTAAATACAATATTTAAAATATTTCCCTAAAAAGTATATAAATATATCTGATCAAATGTAATTTAATTCTTATGTGGAATCTACCACAGCACATTTTTTATTAAAATTTACAATTGCAAAAAAAAGTGCGCGATTGTATAGAAATGCAAATTATTTCAAAACTGAATTTGTTTCAAATGATCGTGTGGTTTTTAGTTTTCTCAGCGATACGAGGTAAAATTGCTGATATTTATGCCAAGTTACATAGTCTTTAAGATCCTCCAATTATGTTAATCATGGTTTTTTTTTTTTTTTTTTTTTTGTACTTTGTGAAACATCAGAAGACAGACGGTATCTAAAGTGTGTATTAAGTTTCTTTTGAAATACATTATTTAATTCAAATTCATGTGTTAAGAAAAACTTTTGTTTAGTTTTGCTTGTCTACGAAATTAAAGCCTTTTTGAAACATTTGAGATGGACGTTCTTTTTAATTCTCCACAAAGATTAAATTTCGATAATATGCTTTAATTAAGTGCATACTTAATATACTAGTACAATCAATCGTACAAGCCAAAAATGTGATTTTGTCGTTTACATTGCATTAGGATAACTCTAGACAGGAATCGTTTTAAAGTGGCCATATGCGGTGTTGGTATTCGTTGATTTTCAGTTTAAGGAATGAAGCTATTTTGGCCTATTACAGTAAAAACTTATCATTTTGATGCGAAATTGATATTTTATATCTACTTATTTTAAAAAGTCATGTACTGGCAATATAGCTAGTCATTAAAAGATCCAGAATCGCAGAAAATCGACTATAGCAGCAAAGTAAAAAACCCATTCAGCTAGCTATAACTTGTTAGTCTTTGCGATAATACCTTTGAATTTTATACTGAAAGACTTAAGACACAAATTAACTTTAAAATAAATCGAGTTTCCTAGCGTTATAATGTACCACTCAACCAAAACAAATATACTTTGAGGCAAAAATTTCTGCTTGTAACCGGATTCAAATCGTTCAAATCAAATTCCATAATTTGAAGGAGCATATCGATATGGCTATACAATCTCTTGTAATAATGTAAACATATTCTACTATGTGTATAAAAAAGTGTTCCAAATTTCAATATGCAATGTCAGCAGAATAGGTTTTTTTTTCTTTATTTTTTTTTTTTTAAATTTAAGTCGTAATCTAAGACACTTATACACCAACGAATTTTTTAGCTTAAAGCTCAGATCCTTGCGCCTTTTTATTTATTTTTATTTTAAATTATATATTATTAAATTATATATTACGTGTATAAATCGGAAAACTATTTAAAAACTACAACACTTAAAAAGTTTAGTGGTATCTGTTGCCAACCTTTTCAATATCTGAGTGTTAATTAGGCCGTTTCTAACAGCAGGTGAAGATAAAGCTAATTCCCACAATAGGAGTGTCACTTCTACAATAACATCTAAAGAAAGGCAATTCACAACTGTTATAATTAATAAATCAAAATAAATAATTTGATACTAGCGGATACCCAGCCTGTGATCAGTGTTTTTGTGTTGACAGTCCGTGTTCACAGTAATGTTTTTAATTTATTTGCGAGTAACGCCACCCTTTGAAAATCGACTTCATGAATGGACCGAATATGCCTAATGCAATGTTTTAGTTGTCTAAAACTATGTTTGCATTATTGTCTTTCAAATGAACCCGGTTTTGGGTTTGGATTTTTAATGAGTAAATAAAACGATGATAAACGGTTAAAATGGTCACTCGCTGGCTAAAGGTCGTATTCCAAACAAATAATTGTTCATTTCTTTCAAAAAATTCAAAATCAAAGCCAAAACTCTACTCGTGCAAGCGGTTAAAATTTACTTTCATCAGTGAGAAGCAAGAAAAAATGCTTAGAATAGTAGAAAAAATGTGAAATTAAAATGCACAGCGTTGGACAATGGACAGAGAGAGCAATTTCACACCCACCAACAAATTCACAAAATACCAATTCGTGTGTTTAAAAGTGCAGCTATCCCTTTCGCACACTTTATTATTTTTAAATATGCCGCCAACAATGCATGAACAAAGAAATTAGCAATTATTCGGGTGAAATATAAGCGTAACCGTTAAATACTGAATCTAATTAGCTTCGAGACTACTGAAAATAAGTATCAACGGTAATTATTGCTGATCTATCGATTTGAAACCGATTTGAATCGGGAGCAGTACAAGACCATCTACAACAAACAGAGTTTTTGAAGTCATAAATCTAAGCAAAATGAACACTTTTATGATTCTATGCGTCACGAAGAAAATCGAGCCTTCGCTGTATTGTTGTTGTTTGGTTTATTAAAAGTAAAAAAAATTCAACACTGAAAAAAATTACTGAAACCATTTAAATTTATTTTATTCATTTATCAATTTTTCGAAGTCTACTTTTTCTTTATTTATAGAAGTGCGCAATAAATCAGCAAGATATATGTCACTTAACTTATTTCTATAAACATTTTTAATATGTTTTATACTTTTTTTATACAAAACTTGACTCCAACTTAAGCATCGAAGATTTTAAAATTGAATATTTTTCATCTGACACTTGCCTCCAAAATTCAATTCCAGATTCCTTCACTGCAAGTATTTGGTAGTCGGATTGCAAATCGCAAAGATCCATTTGATATTTAGACTCTTGGCTTTCTATGTCTATATCTCTTGGGCTCAAAAATATTCAAATCAACGTTTTGATTTCGTCGAAATCGTTAAATCGCTCTGCAAATAAATCTCTCATTTATTGCATGGAGTCACAATAGGAAGCAAAACTTAGAGTGGGATTTTCTGTTAATAGTTCACACATTTACACAAGAAGGGAAATGATTCAAGCAATTATTGCTTAAATAATTTTTAACCTGCTCCATCAAAAAGAATGCAACTTCCTTTCTAAGGGAGAAAAACCACTCAAGACAGTTGCCCCTGCTGAGCCAATGAACTTCGGTGAACATTTTCAAATCTCCATACTGGGATTGAAGTTCGAGCAAAAGAACTTGGAACTTCCGATGGGTTAAGGCGTTATGACCTCCTCTTATTTTATTTATTATTTTCACCACGCACTTCATAGTTCTGTCTTTTTGCAAGGATTCCGCGCCTAATGCTTCCTGATGAATGAGGCAGTGGTAAAATGGGACATCAATTTTCCTCAACTTAAACTGTCCTTTCAGACACTTAATGTCTCCACGCATACTCCGTGCTCCGTCGGTGCAAATACCACAAAGTTTTTCAAAACCACCGATATCGTTGACTGATATTTCAATAGCACGAATAGGAATAGTTGCGTTCACGCAACCAGCAAATCATATGTGAACTTTCTTTAGAGACACCCTGTATTTAACAAACGTATGTACATACATATGTACCAAATATAATCCAGCTGCGTTCTATAGTTTCAATTTTGTTTTTCTCTAATATTGGGTGAAATTACTTGTTGTAAGTGTATCCAACCACAAAAAAACTTCCAATTAACCTACCTATTACATTACATATAGGTATAGGAAACAATAATATTAATTCATAAAATAATTCATATATTTGTATGAAAAGAAAGCTTTTCTCAGTCGACAAGGGATTCTGAACATTGTTTTGACCAGATTTAGGTTTTCTAGTTCAGAGACACAACTCTTTATACATGCTGTTCGACTTTGGAATCATTTACCACAATACCGAATCGAATTTAAAGCAAATATTGATTTAATACTAAAACACAAAAGTTGGCGGAAGGTTTGTATGGAGGCTACCCCAAAAAGTGGCCGCGACATGCCCATTCGTCTATGTATATTAGGCGGCTGTCCGTAAAAAGCCACCACATCGAATTTCAATTTAATATTAATATAAATAAATAAGTTTTTCATACAAAAACACAAGAGTGGGCAGATGGTTTTTATCTTGATACTCTATTTAACTGCTATAAAAAAAGTCTACGTGTCGACTTACAACGGGATATAATATTCATTGATTCCATAATATTCCAAAATATCTCGCCTGGTGTGGTGGTGCTGCTTTGACCATGTTCTGGCGATTTAGTTCAAATGATTCGTGCAGTTGTGCGCGCCTTAGTTCCATGTCTTGGTTGTTGAATCCTGATCCGGGTATGACCTCGTATAAATTGCTGACCAGTCGTAACTTTCGTCCCTAAAGTTGCTGTGCTGGGCTGGTGAGTGTCGACTTAGAGACGCTGCCATTCATAGCCGGTGTAAGTTCGGGTAAAACTTCATCCCATAATATGTGATTACCGCCAGTGTATTGGGCTATCGTTGTTTAAATGGTTCGATTAGCTCGTTCGGTAGGGTCGCCGCTGACCACGTGACCAAGATACTTCAGACGCGTCCGGAAAAAATGGTACTTGCTTGTGTTGATCTTCAGATTTGACTGTCATAAGCGTTTGAATATTTCGCCCAATTTCTGCCTGTGCTTTTCCTTTGTCTTAGCGATGACGATGATGGATAAGCGTCTGGTATTGACTGAGACCCTGAAAGTTCTCAAATTTCTGGATTTAATGTTCTACAAATTGTTGTATTTCGTCGTCGTTAACCTCCATATTGATAATTTTTGTCTCTGATTCTTTGTAACTTTGTGATTGTGTTATCGTTGCATTTTGTGGTAGTTTGTTACCAATGCACTCTATGGTGTGGCTTTCTGATACCGTTTCTGTGTTGGTTACTATAGATGCTGAGTGTTATCCGGTTCTTGTCATATTAGATAATTCGATAGCTAGCCTATTGCAGACAAGTCGGGTATCGCTCTGCGTTACGAAGTCCATACCTAGTACAGGGTGTCTTAAAATAAAGTTCACATTTAAAAAATCGATTAAAAAATTAAGTAGTTTATTGAAAAAATGTTTATTACATATTAAAATACACACTTTGGGAATTTATTTCTTAAAAATGATATTGTCCAAATGTAAACGGCATTCATTTACGGCATGCACTAAGTTTTTTTACATATTAAATTCATCTACACTAGTGCCGCACATTAGACAAATCTGAAGCCAAACTACAAATGGACCGAATGATAATTAAGAAAAAAAGTTTAAAAAAACTTTTTGAATTGTAAGATTTCGTTTTAATGTTCTATAAATTGGTGAAAAAGTCAAAAACCTAAGATTTCATTTTAGTGTACTAAAACGAGCAATCATAAAATAGTATTTGCTTTTTGCATTAATTGTAAAAATTTGTTTTTATTGTGGCCATCCACAGTTTAGATTTGTTCATCAAAACATATAAACAAATAAGTCCAATCTCAGCTTAATCTAATCAGTAGACGTAAATTAAAATTTAGTTCCAAGATTTGAGCATGTCGAAAAACATAGCAAGATACATAACGGGTGCTTCATTTAGTGTTCAGTTTAAATAAAACACTTAAATTAGAATTGGCTGGCGGAATCTTTATTATGATTTGAAAGAAAAATTTGTATCATTTACTTATAAAGATAATTTCATTCAAATGTTGAGCGCGACTACGCTGTAGATGGTCCATTCGGAAGGTCCATTTTTCGAATACTTTTAATGTTGGTTTCCAAGTCTTGAATCGTAGCTGGCTTATCGATGAAGACTTTTGATTTCACATAGCCTTAATTATAAAAATCCTGACATGTGATAACACACGTTGATAGGTCTGAAACGCGAAATTATGTGCTCACTAAAATGATTTTTCAATAAAAATATTGTTTCGCGTGCTGTGCATTTTTCTGGATGAAACTATAGTTCGAGAATCTATTGGGGTTGCTCCATTTGGTATCCATTTGGCCAGAAATACGCCTCACCACTTAACCAAATTCGGCGAGTAAATAGCGTATCTTCATTGAGCTGTTGCGGAGTCTTTCCATGATGAATTGTTAAACAATACTGAATAGAAATAATATGACAGTATGGCTTAAATTTTTAAACGAGTTGGATTTTGTAAGCCATTAATCCAAGATCTTGGCGTAAGATTCGCCAAGTTGTTCCATACGAGAGGCCAAGATGCTGTCCACGGCGTCGAATCGATTGATCATGGTCTTCAGCCACACTCTCCACTACAGTCGAAATATTCTCAAATTTACGGATGGTGTTGACAATAGTGAGCTCGGAAGGTCGATGATGCACACCATACGAGTAAGAGATATGTGAAAAAAAAACACACACCTCTAAATGCATCATCCGGTATAAACAAAAGCTTGTAAACAATTAAAATTAGCGCAAACACACGCTGGCATCTTTATATTTTCAGTGCTATCCGAAAACGTCATTCACCAGCTCTGTTCAAATGATTATTATCAAATAGAAAACGACTTGACGAGGCAAACACCTAGCGACAGATACCTAATTGC
Source organism: Leucophenga montana (assembly GCA_035044765.1). Classification (NCBI taxonomy): domain Eukaryota; kingdom Metazoa; phylum Arthropoda; class Insecta; order Diptera; family Drosophilidae; genus Leucophenga; species Leucophenga montana. Next base: position 39,906 of record JAWNNQ010000754.1, read on the forward strand.
ATATCACAAAATTACCTATATTTTTTTTGGCAGAAGCCTTTTTCAGTGTTATTTACATATAGTGTGAAAATAATATCTATTTGTCAGGAAGTTTGTAATGCATGAACTATACACAATATATATATATTATTGATCAACTCGTCCGTTTTTCTGATAGTTGTACTGCACTCTCTTTTTTTTGTTAGTTTTTTAGATACCTGTCAAGTTACGTTCCAGAAAGCGAGGGAGAGTAGCAGCAGCTGAGAGAGTGAGTCACTCTCAGAAAGACATTTTGATTAAATATATTTTCTTCCAATCCATTTGTTGTAATCAATAAACATTAATTGCGAATTCTACCATTAAAAGCCTATCTGAAGTCTGAACGATACGCCTACAAAAAGTTATAAAAGTGAAAAACATTTCATTTGCGAAAATCGATAGTGTCAGCGTCTCGAAACACTAGGACAAAGGGTAAACGCGGTAAAACGAAGTTCGTGGCAAGCAAACGGTAACGGTGGTGGATGCAAAGCGAAAGCAAAAACCTCAAACGGCAATCGACTTGTGCGAAACGGTTAAACGATTATTAACGAAAAAAAAACAACGAATGTGTCGATCAAACGACAACGGTGGCGGACGCAACGGGAAGCAGAAGTCGCAACGGCAAAGTAGATCTGTACAAAACGAAACGTAATACCGAAAAGAACTCAATAAGTGAGAACGAGACGGCAATAGTACACTTTATTTCCTAGTATAGGAAAAAAAAAACAAAAAAAAAAAAACTTGAAGCAAGATCGTTGTGAAATTAAAGACAAGTAAAACCAGTGACTTAAAATTTATTGTAAATTTGGTTTAAAAATAACGCAGGAATTAAGCTGAAGAAAATCTTAAAATGGTGATGTAACGCAGCAACACCAAATCTATTCATGAGTACGCTGTTAAAGTAATTCTTTCGGTAAGAACTTAATTAAAAGAAGACGTCATTATGAAGATGAAGTTGAACAAGTTAAATGTGGCGCAGATCAACAAGATCTTGCAGCAATTGGAGTTGCCATTGGTGGGCAACAAGGAGCAAAAGATTGTAAGCATTGTTTTGCTAAGTGGCACTGACGAAATTGATACAGAGTATTATTCATTTGAGATAATCGAGCCGCAACAGTTGCAGTCGGAGATGGCTGAAATGAAAAACATGATATCACAGCTGACCCAAGCCATGCAAATGTTAGCATCAGAGGTTACAGCTTGGCCAAGATCAACGTGCAACACAGCAACCAAGCATTGACATAATACAACCGTCAAGCGTCACGAACGAAGGTGCATCATTTAACGAATCATTAAAACCACAGGAAATCTTAGGAGCCTTGACAGATTTTGACCCAATCCATGGTCAAGTTACGTCAAAGCAGTTTGTGTGCAGAGTTCAACAGCTTCGCGCGATGTACTCAACTAGCGAGACGATGCTTTTGTTTACAACACAGCTTAAAATGAAAGAGGTAGCGAAAGATTGGATAGATGCACAATCAGTTTTTAGCAGTTGGACTGAGTTCGTAGATACATTTACGGAGGATTTTCCATGCGCGGAAACGGCTGCTGACATACATAGGCAGTTAATGCAACGGCGACAGAAACTGTCCGAGACAGCCACCGAGTATTTTTATGACATGCTGGCTAGGGGAAGACGAGGTGGAGTTGATGACGAGTCGATTAATTCTTATGGCACAAATTTTATCTGCGCAATGCATCACAAAATCAAACGAACTTTTGATAACCTTGCAGAACACTGTGTCAAGTACAATTAACGTACAGCAGACGCAGTTGTCAAGACGAACGAAAATAGCGGAAGTTAATGGTGAGACTCGTAAACGCTACAATTGTAATGAGACAGGACATATCGCTGCTAAGTGCACACAGCCGCAGAAGAAACCAAGGTGCTCAAAGTGCGGTAAAATTGGACATGATGAAAGAAATTGCAAAGGAACAAATTCAGAGGTGGCAACAGTTAAGCTGAAAACAAAGGGTTATCTTCCACCTTTGACGACGGAAATAATAAACGGAAATAAATCATATTGTGCTTTTATTGGCACGGGCAGTGATAAAACACTGATCAAAGAGTCTGTGGTACCTGTAGAGGTTCAGCGATACGAATCAATAAACCGCTTTAGTGGCTCTGACGGCGCAGAGGTAGAATCGATGTGGGCCATCGAGGTGGAAGCGCTCATTGACAACAAGCCGAGTAAATTGATTATGCAAGTGATACCGGATATGTATATATCGTATGATATTTTATTGGGACGAGATGGATTCGGTAAGGATATCAGTGAACAGCAACGCGAATGTACTGTGGAGCTGCTGAAGCGTTATGAAGGCAGTTTTTCCGAGAATATGTCGTCGCTTGGTCGTTGCAATAAATAAATCGGAAATGAGCATCGAAACATCAACGGATCAACCAACAGTGGGTAAGCGTTATATGGTCCCATTTGCACAACGTGAAGTATTATCGTTAATTGTTGAGAACCTTTTAGAGCATGGGATTATACGGAGAAGTGCATCTCCACATGCAGCATCAGTGGTACTAGTAAAAAAGTCGAACGGAGAAAGCTGAACTAGGGGGAAACCAAGTCTTCACCACGTTAGATATGACTGCCGTTAAGGGAGGACAGCAAACGATTTACTGCATTTTTAACGCCGGACGGACTATTTGAACACAATGTCATGCCATTCGTAATTAATTATGTAGATGAAGTTATTATCGCAACACCAACTGTTGAGAGAGGACTAGAAGTTTTGGAAGAGTTCCTCGAAGCTACAAAGTCAGCAGGAATGACTCTTCGTTCATCAAAGTGCACGTTTATGGCACGCGAAGTTATGTTTTTAGGACACATTGTAAACGGCAAAGGTATCATGCCGGGAAAAGTGAAGACGCAGTGCATCGAAGATTTTGCACAACCAGAGAATGCCACACAAATAAGACAGTTCCTCGGTGTGACTGGATTTTTTCGTAAGTTTGTGTCAGATTATGGTACATTGGCACTTCCTCTGATGATGATGATGATGTATTTGAGTGAATAGACGATCAACAGAAAGCCTTTGCACATCTGAAGCAGGCTATTATACCAGAACCGGTTCTTGTATTATATGATGCAAGAAAAGATCATGAAGTGCATACCGACGCAAGCGCAGTTGGCATATCAGGCGTACTTTTACAACGTAAAAACGAATTATTAAAGCCTACATTTTACTTCAGTCGGCAATGCAGCGCTGCCGAAAGCACTACTAGATGTGTTGGCGATTCTCGAAACTTTGGAGCGATTCAGAATTTATTTATTGGGAACTCACTTCCGCGTGGTGACTGATTGTAATGCAGTAGTCACCACTAAAGCGACAACCCCATTGCTGCCGCGCATAGCGCTATGGTGGGTGAAATTGCAGGAATACGATTTTGAATGTATGCACCGACCGGGCACATGTTGATGCGATGAGTCGTTGCCCTAAGTTACCACCGGGTGAACCATCTACGATTGTGTATAAGATTTTAACCATTTACATAACTAATGAAGACTGGATTTACGCTATTCGACTTCAAGGTCCAAAGCTGAAAACTATAATAATGGCGCTACATGCACAAACGACAAGTGAAAACGTTGATACTAAGCAATTAAGGGTTGACTACAGTATTAAACAAAACCGATTGCATCGGAGAGTAAAGGATGGAGATAAATTGTTGGTACCGAACGCTACTAAATGGCGTGTCACGAAAGCATGTCATGACGATAATGGACATTTTGGTGTGGAGAAGACAATCCAACGACTACAAGAGCATTTCTGGTTTGCCCGCATGAGAAGATATGTGAAGTCCTATATCGATTCATGACCCGAGTGTTGTTACAATAAAGCTAAAGGGGGTCAACCCGAAGGACAGCTTCATCCGTGCTTAGTTGTACCTATACCTTTTCGAAAAATAAACGTCGATCATGTGGGTCCTTTCAACCTGTATGTATTGGTGGTAGTTTGCGCTTTTACGAAATATTCTATATTTGCCGCAACCCGCAATACAAAGACTGGCCCAGTCATACGCGTTTTAAATGAAATCTTTAGCATTTTTGGACAACCGTTGCAGCTGACATCGGACCGTGGAACAGTATTCACGTCAAAGGAATTTTCCCAGTATATGTCCCAGTTGGGCATAGGGCATGTGAAGACAGCCGTAAGAACTCCTCGGGCAAACGGACAGGCGGAGAGGATGAACAAGTCACTGATTTCGTCACTCAATGCATGTCTAAAACTGATAAAGATTGGGACGACCAATTAAGAACAATACAGTGGAGCATAAATTCACAAAGAAACGCGACCACCGGATTTACACCAAACGACCTCATGTTTAATTTCGAACTGAGGGATTTAAGCAGTTGCCGATTGATTTAAGCCATGCATGACGAAAATTCACCGTACAGTTATCCCAGTTTTAATGACGCAGCTGAAAATGTCGAGCGCGAGCAACGTAAGTGGAAAGATAGATTTGACAGAACATACAAACCCCCATGGATAATCGAAGAAGGCGATTTGGTGGTTATCCGCCGGGTACCAACAGCAACCGGTGAATCGAATAAATTGGAACCCTTGTTTAGGGGTCCCTATGTTAACACTAAGGTGTTTGAAAAAATTGATACTTGGTTGAGGATTTGCCGGATCAGAAGAATACACAGCGTAAATATAGCAACGTTGTATCGTCCGATAATCTGAAACCGTTTAGCAGCTTAAGTCCTGAACTTGAATCAGCTATCGAGTTTGAGAATGATGAGGAGTCGACTGCAGTAGACGACTTGTCAGGAGAGGCCGAACTGTCAAGCTACGTTTCAGAGAGCGAAGGAGAGTAGCAACAGCTGAGAGAGTGAGTCAGTCATCAACGGGTATACATTTTGATTAAATATATTTTCTTCCAATCCATTTGTTGTAATCAATAAACATTAATTGCGAATACTAACATTAAAAGTCTATCTTGACATACCCAACTAAATCATTATACCTAGACTAACGAGTAATAGTTATTGTAGGTATATAGAGTAATCATATGGACATGTCACGTCCACTTTTTGTAATAGTCCCTATGCAAATTCATTCCATTCCATAATGCTACTTATGGAATATGGCTTTACATTTGGATAAATTGGTGTTGGACGTTCACTATAATGAGGGCCCGACCGCCCATTATAAAGTTTTTATAATTTAATGCATATTTCGAATTTCAGTTCATTTTCAATTTTTTTATTTATACCCTATTTAAATTAAATTGATGCAATCTTAACTTCACGACTTCGAAAAACCCTTCCCCTTAACTTATTTATACTTATGTGAAGCTTCACATGAAGTTTCAAACTCTGAACTTAGCAAAAAATTTATACATTTTTAATATTATACAAAATCAATATTATTAATTGGATTTATCTCTTGAATTTATGTGACTAATATGAAAACACTTATAAATTTAACATTAATAATTGCTTTAATTCTAACATGTTCGTTACAACAAAATAAATACTTTTTGTTTATTAGCTATACCTTCTAGTAGATAAATTGTGGTTCTTTCTTAATTTATATTGTTTCTGGTTATAAAAAGTCTTCATACCAACTTTTAAACCAATATTTTAAAGATTGAGGGCATAGGGCGGACAGGAACGCACAGACACGCACAGGAAACATGGCTAGATTGACTCAACGTGTCATGCTGACCACGAATATACCGTCTGATTTAAATTGACCCAGACTAGTGGATTTAAACCGAACCGCTAAACCGAATCGGTACGGTTCTTCTCTTAAGTTGGCTGTCACTGTCATTGACATACATGCCAAGTTTGAGCAGGATGCGATAATTAGTCTATGCTTGACAGCTGCTTGTTTACGACGCGAAAAGTTTGTATGGCGATTTTTAACATGGAAAAAAAAATTGAACAACAAATTTTTGCTTGAAATTTTGTGTTTCCAATGGAATAACGGCAACGGAATCATTCAAAATGTTACAAAAGTGTTTTGAGGACTCTATTGTATTCTAGAGAACGCAAGTATTTGAGTGGCATAAAGCATTCAGCGAGGTTCGTGAAATCGTAGAAAACTTACCTCATGCAAGTCGTCCATCCACCTCTGTTAACGTCAAAAACATCGAAGAAGTGATGGACATTGTGCTCGAAAATCATCGTGTTGGCATTAGTAAGATAGCAGAGACACTCAAAATCTCTTATGGATCGACTCACCACATTTTGGTTGATGTTTGTGTATCACCGCCAGACTCATACCAAAAGACTTGAATTTTTTGCAAAATTTGTTGATTGTGACGGAGTTTTTGGTCAAACACGAAACCACCGCATTCACCATATTTGGCACCCTGTCACTGTTTTCTGTTTCCGAATCTCAAATATTCGCTCCGAGAAACGCGTCATGAGTCGATTGAGGAGATAAACAAAATTCGCTGAAGGAACTAAAGTATATAAAGAAACTAAAGGATAGCCTTTTTTCAAAGCGATAATAAAGATTTGTATTAAAATTCATAAAAATGTGTTTTTTTTTTTTAACCAGTCCGGATCAATTTTGATAAAAACAAAACATTTTGAAAACTAAGCGCTAGGGTCTCATTTAGCATATTCTTATTTCCATAAGAAGCTTCCATATCGAATTTCAAGTTCATATTGACTACTATAATTAACGATTTTCATTAATACTCGAAAAGTGGGCGGTGGCATGGTCGTTGTGATATGTGATTAAGAATGCAGCAATTCACAGCGATATCGTAGAAAGTGAGAGCTTAGTGTTGATTCACACAGATAGGGGTCAGACAGACCGACATGACTAGTTCGATTCGCCTCTTCGAGCTGATCAAGATATATATACTTAATCGGAGACACCGATACTTCCTTCAATGTGTTACAAATTCTGTAACAAAATTATAGTACTATTTACACTATGTATGAAGCGTATACAAAAATATTGACACAAAACTTTCCTAAAGATGCTTTCAATTTCATATTCGACGTCGTACAAAAGAAACTTTAAACGCTCAGATACATATTACAATCAATACCAACAATACAAATGTAAAACAAAAATCTTTCGTCTGTGAGTTGCAGGTAGTCATTCGTCATTTGATTTAATCTCGTTGAGATAATTTTTTATTTTATTAAAATTTAATTTCGAAATTCAATAGTGGTTGCGAGTAAGTAAGTACATACTTGGTATCACTTCTTTTCCAAAATTCATTTATCGTATATGTTCGCTAGCAGTTTTTTTTTTCTTTCTTTCTTGTTTTTGCTGCTGTTTTTTTACAGCAGTTTAAACACATCGAATTAATGCCTTCCGTGGCGTAACTTTATCACCGCCACAGCAGTTGTTAATTATTTTATCGCCAATATGCAGCGCATAATTTATGAGCATCGCGTGCAAACGTGCGCAAAAAGGTCGAAGTGCAGTTGTAGCGCCTGAATTGAAAAATAATTTGGCACAGCAGTGCATGTAAATTTCAAAATAGTATGTATGAAGATGTCTTGAATAGAGAGAGAGAGAGAGAGCAGCTGAAAACAAAAAAAAAACCTAGGTACATTTTATTGTAATCAACTACATGATTACTATACTACAGTACAATACATTACCAAATTGAAGCTGGGCAGAATTAAGGTCAACAATTCAATACAATAATAAATCTTGCCGCCATATCCGGTCCACAGTCACAAAACTGATATCAAAATGCTAATAATGTATCAATTGTCATACAAATTGTTAAACAGAATAAAGTTTATATACCTCTATTTATCTTTATATACAATATTTGTGTTCACTTAAATAAGCTTTTATAAATTTTGGACCCAAATCAAATCCATAAGGGTCACAGAAATCTCTAGCAGTCCGTTTGAAATCACCACACACCAAACAAATCATAAGGTAGAACCATGTTTATGGGCAAGTTGAATATATTCTCCAATTGTGTAGTATTAAAGGACCATTGAAGTAATAAGTAACTGTGTGTGAAGTTGGCACCCCAAAATGTGAAATTTTAATTTTTTTTTAATACAGTTCTTAATCCCAACAACACTGTATAAAGTTTTTCAAAATTTAGTCAAAATGCTAAAACAAAATTTGTTTTTTTTTTCTTATTTCGAAAGCTGGGCAAACGAAGTTTATCCTTGTACAAACCTGAACTAACGTTGGAAAAACGAGCTGTATTAAGACAAGAAAAAACGTTAACTTCGGTTGAACCGAAGCTCTAATACCATTCACACGAAATTTGAAATAGTATTGTAATACATAAAAGTGGGGGTTTAAATAGGGGGTGGTACACGCTCACTAGTAGATGTATATGAAGCGATGTAGTAGATGTGTAAGATGCCGCCATGTCGAATTTCAAGTTGATATTGACGTTTTCCATACAAATACATAAAAGTGAACTATGGGACTACCTCTGAGACTACCTATGTATATGAAAATGCTGTCCATTAAAATCCACAAAATCGAATTGCAAGCTAATATTGATCTAAATTAAGGATTTATTCATAAAAAAGACAAAATTGCACGGTGGGTTTGTATGGGGGCTACCTCAAAAAGTGGGCGGGCGACGCCCGTTACTCTATGTATGTTAAGCGGTTGACCATAAAAAGACACCACATTGCTTTTCAACCTAATATTGACTTTAATAAATAAGTTTTTTTACAAAAAGTCAAAAGTGGGCAGTAGGTTTGTATGGGAGCTAACCCAGATAGTGGGCAATAGTGGGCAGGTCAATCTTGATACTCTATTAAACTACAATAAAAATAAGTATATGTGCAAAATTTCAACTGGATAACATAAAAATTGGTCCCCAAAAATGCCCAACAACATACAGACGGACAGACAGACGGACATGGCTAGATCGATTCGTCTCGTCGAGCTGATCAAGAATATATATACTCTATGGGGTCTACGATGGCTCCTTTAATGCGTTACAAACTTTCAGACAAACTGATAATACCATTTCACACTATGTGTGAATGGTATAAAAATTGGAATTTCACACTTTGGGGTGCCAACTTCACACAACTGTAAAAAGTAACGCGAAGAGAGGAAGAAGGAGCTCTCGATTTCTTACAAAGTGTTACAAATTGTTAAAAATGACAAAAAAAAAAAATGCGCTAATTAATGCTTAAACAGCCCCTTAGTGAAATGAATTGACATTTCATTCAGTCATTCACAGTGAATGTTAGTGGAGCTGAATTTATTCTGCATTGAATGAAATGAATGTTGACTGTTTAGAATGTTTTGAATGCATGAATTGAATTTAAATGAATGAAGATTCATAAAGCAGCTTCAATGAATTAAGTCAGGCAGCACTCTAGTCTAGAACTATTCTCAGGCACTACAGGAATTCTAAGAAGAAGAATTTGATTGTTATTTAATAGAATTGCCAGATATGTTTACAATGTTTACATATCTGGCATACAATGTCTTGAGAACTTCAATGGAATTAGCAAAAAGAAGAAAGCTAATCCAATAAAGTTTTTACATTAAAGTCACAAGCAAATCGCAAGCAAAATGGATTTACTGAACAGCTGATTGTGTTTACACTTTTTTTGACAAAGCTATTATATTTGAAAACTAGCTGATACCCGGCGCGTTTCTGCCATTCCACATGCCTCTCATTCCCACTGCCACTACTTCCCCTGCCAATCCTTCCCCCTGTCCCACCTTCCCCATGCCCCCCTTACCCAACCACTCATTCCCCAACTCCTTCCCCCTGCAACTCCTTCCAATTTGGCTATATTACCGGGTTTCAAATGATTGAATAAATTATGTTTATTTTAATTGTTCAAAACTTCTCTGTATACTATATTAGATGTAATATTATTATTTGGTACCAAAATATATTGTCGTTCAGGAGTTCCAATCCGAGATAAGCCAACATATAAATGCCCATGGGAAAGACACTGCTTTCTCAGGTCAATGCCCACCAGAGAGAATGTTTGACCCTGGGACTTATTAATACTGAGGGCAAAAGAGATCTTGACGGCATACTGCAGCCTTTTAAATGGTATGGGTAAATCCGTCGGAATCATGGGTATGCGCGGAGCATAAGCCAGTTGTCCCACTGCTGGCCCTGTGAGAATGGCCGCCACGATTATATTCTCCCGCAACTCAGCAAGTCTTGCTGAGGTATTTGCTCTTTGGCTGTCAAGCCGCTGTGAATGTTCGTTGCTAGACTCCCTATCACGTATTTCTGACATATTCTGTCTATGGTTAGCCAGCCGCTGAGACATTTCGGTGCTTGCGTTCTGTATGACGAACGCTTACGTATTACGTATTACAATCGATTCCAACCATACAAATGAAAAATATAAATATATCTTCACAAAATTTATATCAGTAGTTTTGTGTGTTCCAAGTATGCTTTCGTCAATAAACGTGAATTTGTTTGCCAACATAAATCATAATTTTCTTTTGCATAATTTCTAAAAAAAATCTATTAAACATAATTCTCCTTATTGCAGATAGGTTATGAAATAAGTAAATGAGGCACATAACAACATATACAAGATTTCACAGTGTTTTTAAAGTAGTCTGCAATGTAGTATTTTTGTTATCAAAGACAACTCTACATAGCACTAAACACGTCTGTACATTAATAGTGTGTTTCGCACGTTCATCCCATACAATTTATTTGATGAAGTTTTTTTTATTATTTATATTTAAGTTTGGTGGCTCTAATTTTCATAGTCATCGTGACAGACAGATGAACTATGACTATATGCAAAACAAATCCAAACTCTCATGAATTATACATTTTTGATGTTGTAGTTTACGAATCTGATATAGAAAATTTCAAAAACAAAATAAAATTTATCAACCATATTAGAACATCTGAATTCAGTAACATAATCGGCGACCCACAATCTCACACATACCGAGTAGTTTCAAATAGATTCAATGACTTCTCCAACATTTTACCACTATTTTCTGTTTGCCATTTAGTAGAATTTTTCAGATAAGTTGAAAAAAATATGAGTAAGTTTGCCATTTTGTTCTTGAAAATTTTGGTATCAGTTTCGTAATCGGTGACCTTCAAAATAAATGACCCTTGATATTTTTGATTTTCGGTCAGCTTTTTTTGATGTCGGAGCACTGTGCGTCTGTGTTAAACGACGTAACGTTCAGATAGTGTATAGGTAAATCCTGTTAATCCCATTAAAAAGCTTAGCCTCATAAATACTATCTGCTCTCCATTTGTACGTTTTTTTATGAAATTTTTGATTTTTGTGGGTATTTTGGTATCTCTAAAAGCAGTACTAATAATTTTCTTAAAAAAAGGTCGCTTAGATATAAAAAACCCACCATCCGTTCTTGGAATTTTTATTTTATTTTTTTTAAACGTTCTATATCATAGGCAAATATGTCATCCGCTAACTTGAACAACTTGAAAGAAATGCTAGTAATAAAATGCT
>JAWNNQ010000756.1:0-10588 GCA_035044765.1 Leucophenga montana
CTTATGCTTTCAACTCATAAGTCGTCTGCTTCCATTTTCACTTCCTGGACTAAGGAGGTGAGGATGGAACTAGATGTCTTTGTTGGAGGTCTACGGTACCGTCCAGTACCCGATGATATTGGGAACTACATTTGACCCATTGCTCAGATTCTTGGCTTATGCCACCAAGACAAATAACCGTCTTAAGTCGAGAAACAAAGTGTTCAAAGCGCTTGACGGATCTGCTAGGGGTAAGGACAAGGAGACTATAATAACAACATATAAAGCAATTGGACGTTCTGTCCTAAATTATGCTGCTCCTGTATGGACCCGTTTCGTAAGTAAGACTCAATGGCAAAGCCTGCAAAGAAGTCAGAATAGGTTCAGGTATTTTGCTGCGTTTCATACCCGAAAAATCAACCAAAATGTGTTGAGTCGATCCATAAGAGATGTTGAGTGTCTCTGATTGTCGAGCAGAATTTCCATCAATTTTTCGATGTCTTTGCCGGTAACAGAAGTGGATGAAAGTTTTCTACGATTTCACGACCCTTACTAAATGCTTTATGCCACTGACTTGCGTTGTCGATAGAGTAGAGTTCTCAAAACATTTTGTAACATTTTGAATGATTCCGTTGCCGTTATTCCATTGGAAACACAAAATTTCAAGCAAACTCGTTGTTCAGTTTTTTTGGTTCCATGTTAAAAATCGCCATACAAACTTGTCGCGTCGTAAACAAGCAGTTGTCAAACATAGACTAATTATCGCATGCCGCTCAAACTTTGCATGCATGCCAATGACAGCCAACTTAAGAAGAAGAAAAATTACCGATTCGGTTTACCGGTTCGGTTTAAATCCATAAGTCCGGGTTAATTTCGGTCCAGAGGTATTGAGGTGTGTGATTCCCCATTTTTTTTGGGTAGGCCACCATACAAATTACGCGCCCACTTTTGTGTTTTTTTTTTTTTATATAAAAAAAAAACTTTTGATTGCAGGCAAATATCAAATAAAAAATGTATATGTTGGCTTCTAGGTAGCTACCGTACACCGAAAAAAAAAGATAAATCCAATAATATGAGTTACACGGGATGAATATGAAATAATATTAATTTGCACTTTCGTTCACTGTCATTTGAAGTGTGCATACTCACATGATCAAAAAAAGTCCTCTCGTGTATTCATGCATATCATCCATCAGATTGATCACGCACAATCCAATTCCATCCAAGCGTGACACATAATCCTGTGGTTGGTAGAAAAATAGAGACACATCATTTTGTTTTATTTTTAAATCTTGTAATTATCTATTTAATAATTTATTTATTAAATTTATAATGTGAAGTTTTCATTTGCAATAGAGAATCATTAATTAAATATAAAGTGACTCACAACGAGTTCAATGCCTGACATTTAAAAAAAACTGCCGGGAAATTATTTTGTGGCGAGCATTCGTTTTTGCGAACGCATACCTACAAACACACTCCCAATAACACAACGTGCCTCCACAGCATTATTACATTCCAAGATGGGTGTAGCATCATCCTCACACTCAAGGTAGATTTTTCTATTGGGTAACGTATTCCGCTGTGGTGACTTTCTTAAGTGCTTAAATGCTTTGAAGACAAAAGATAAATAAGAAATAAAAAAGAGCGCAACTGAGAGGAATACGTCACCTTTAGTATAAATTCACCATGCTCACAACATTCGCTCTTTTCAGAAATTCAAAGTGCATCTAGTCATACAAGATTGTTTACACACCCACATACACAGACACGTTTATTACAAAAAAAAAAACTAGCCACTAACCACTCCGAAAAGACTAGTCAAGCATCAGTCCCAAGAGACTTGCCATTCGCCACTCAAAATAGACTCGTCCCTTCGGCAGTCCTTTTTCCCCTAGTGAAGTGGCTAATCTTTTGAGACTGGTGTGTGTTTCAGTCAAATGCGTTGCAGGTGGATAGACAGGGGACTGTTGCCCGCCTCTGGTGGCCGGTGATTCACTAGTTCCGCACTAGTGCGGCCGAACGACTGGGTTGAACTCACATATTTCTGACTACGAGGTGCATACTCTACCGCCCCACCATCTCGCTATTCAAAATCGAATGCATTTCATTATACATAATATATAATGCATAAGAGCTTAATGTCTCTGCTGGACAATAGCTAAAAGTACATAATATGATATTTGCGATGATATTGTCCAAATGTAAACCGTTGCGTTCACGGCATTCATTTAATCGAGCACTAAAATTTCCTATGACGGCTCGGCAGGTATTCTCCGTGATGGCTGCCATTACATGAAGGATATTTTGCTTTTAATTGTGCCAAGGAAGTCGGCTTGTTGCCGTAAACTTTAGATTTGACGTAACTTCACAGGAAAAAGTGCATAGGGGTTAAATCGGGTCTTCGTGGAGGCCAATTTATGTCACCTCTCCTGGAGATCAATTTAGCAGGAAAAATTTCATGAATTCGTGGTAGAGACCTGTTGGACGTGTGTGATTTATTTCGAATCTTTTTTTCAAGATAGTATTCAAAAATTGCCTGTGAGGTGGAAAAAAAATAGAAACCAGCTATGAAAAATACTTTGATTGCTCTTTTCATTCATTTTGTTCTGAAATGAATACATTTTCGACCACAAAAAACGGACCAAACTAATTTGAACTCCCAATATATAAGTATATTCTTGATCAACTCGCCAAGACGAGTCGATGTAGCCTTTTCCGCCTGCCTGTTTGTTCGTCTGATACTACATATATCTCAAAATCATGACGTGATGGACCAGTTCTGACCCCGGATTCAGATTCAAATTACTTCGGAAATGACCCTCAGCTTTCCAACAACTGACATGACCCCGGTATTTTGTAGACCTGTGTTATTTTTGAATAATATAATAAAAATCAATATATAACACTGTGCTAGTCCAAAAAATTAACAACGAGGGTCACAGAGTGCTAAACATAGTTCAAGGACGCATAATTTAATGACGTTCACCAATTTTCAAAGTTAGCCTTATGTTTCGAAATATTTGCGTTTAAAAATTTTAAGTTAAAATCCAAATCCGAGTATCGAAGTCAACTCCAAATGGAAAATAGATAATGATCTTCATTGTAGCGATCACTTCCCTCTCTTTCGAAACCAAACTACACCTTCCGAATATAATAGGAGAATAAAATAAGAAGAGAATAAATGAACTAAACGAAATAAGAACTGTACCCACAAACATAAGGAAGAAAGCAGCCAACCTAAATGAACCATCATTATAAAGTGTTTACAAATCTATACAAATTTTCAATTCCAATGTTTGAACCCATAATCTTCCATGGTGGAATCAAAATCTAAAACATCTGCGTATTAAAAAAAAATAATAAAATTCTGGCAAATATTAAAACGTAACATATATATAGAATATATAATTAACTTCAACAAATCAAACGCTAAATTTCGTCGAGAGCTTAGACTGGCAAAATCAAAAAGTACAAATCAAAAAGTATCAATCTCGTCCTCCTCTCATTAAGAATCCTACCAGATATTGAGAAAAGACGTTCGCTTGTAGCAGAGCTAGTTGGTATCGATAATATATTTCTAGCTAGAGTCTGCAAAAGTAATATGTCTTTTGTATTTTTCCAAAATGCTAAAATGCTACTTTCGGAACTATTATTATTAAGATATTTTTCTATTTCAATGTCCACTTCTGATTTTTCTATTTTTCTCTTCTTGGACATATTAACGTCCATAAATTGTGAAAATTCAATTTGGGACAATGAAGAGCTACTTTTCGCCTCTTGAGGAAATTTGTTTATTTGATTCTCGGTAAGCATTGCCTTTACTGACGTAAGAACATTTTGTATTTTCTCCTCTGAAAGAAATAGCATCTCTTTAAATGGAGGATTTAAAAATAACCCAACGAAATGTGCGGTAGTGGGTAAAAAACGTTCCTGTAATCTACGTAAGGTTTGCTCTTTTATTTGTTTGACTATTGCTCATGGTCACATGAGAAAATTTGAATTAATTTCTCAAACCATAATAGATAAATATGGATGGTAAGCTCTTTATCGCTACTCATTTTTTCCGAACAATCTTTGAAATGCTTTAAGAAAGCTAAGAGGGACTCTATCAATGTGAAGTCTAAGTTGGCAATGCGGTGAATTTCATTTCTTTCTAATAAAAGAAGTTTTATTTCACCTTGCACGTCATTTATGCTGCTCAGCATTATGAATACTGAGTTCCACCTAGTTTTTACGTGTTACTTCAGTGTTTTCGATAACTTACTATTAAGGCTTAAGGCTATATCAGTGTTTTAATTTCAAAAATTGGATTTTCCTCTAAGACATCATCCATAACCAGATTTAAATTGTGACAAGCACAAGAAAGTCTTTGGTAATGCTTAAAAGCAGATACACCATTTGCGCCAGGCTGTATTTTATGCAAAATATTATATTCGTCAAGTATGCTCTTAACTTGGCTTATAATGTTTTCACCTGTGTTTTTGTCTTCTGAAAATTCTTTTATGCCTAAAAGCTTGACCTTCAATTCAAAAACATCATTTACATAATGAGCGCTTAATGAAATGAAGCTTCTCTGAGTGTACTCGTCAGTCCACATGTCAGTGGTGAACGCCATATTCTGTTCTTGAACATCTGTTATTAGCCTATTAGCCGTTCTTTTAACTTGGTATACTCGTCCATCATGATTGTTGAACTAAGTGCTTTTCGTGAAACAACCAAGTCCGTGAAATCTGCGCCAATATTTATTAATGCAACCTAGAACAAAATTGTTCATAAAATTGCAAATCTTTTGCCTCTAGGGCCAGCTGCTTACGAGGAAAGATTTTCCTTTGCACTTTTTGGCAATGCTTTTAACGGAAACCCTGTTGTTTTTGGTTGGTCTTGAGACGGAGCCTCAGTCAATAAAACACATTTGTACCGCTTTAGCGTTCCTGTGCCGCTCCCTTGTTGATACGCCAAGACAGTTTTGCAATCAATGCAGCAAACGAAGTCGACCCAGGCTTTTTCGTATTTAATCAGTTTGAAGTTTTTCCACACTGCACTTTTGATTTCATTTTTTATTAAGTAAATTTTGTCGCTTTTCACGCGAACAGCATCTTGAATTTTACTTTTAAACATTTTGTCAAATAGACGCGCGTCGTTTACAATTTGGAGATGAGCAATGACCAATACAAGAGATGGCCAAGGGCACGATAACTTAAAATATCGTATAAGATATCGGTAGGGTTGTCCACTCATCTGTGCAACTACAATTAAAACTATCGTTATTTCGCGTCTTTTGGTTTTGCAGGCCTACCGGGTTTTTCGGGCTTTCCGGGCTTTCGGTCTCAGGCCCGAGGCCCGCATTTTTCACAGAGGACCGGCCCGGTCCGGCCCGCGCCCCATCTCTAACCGGTACAAAAACCATCCCATGATAAAACTCTAATGTCATCCTATCGCCCAAGCTCCTTAAACCTATGTTATTCTTAAGTTAATGACAAAATAATTGCACAAAGACTGTGGTGGTTTGTTACATCCAACAAGCTACATATCAATCACCAGCTAGGATTTAAAAAATGCAAATCAGTTTCAGACAGTCTACTATATATAGACTATCTGATAATAGAATCAATAACCGCCAAAAGACATACATATATCAATAATTTCACTTGATTTTGCCAAAGCTTTAGACAAAATCGGATTGCACACTATAGTTAACCAACTAGCTGTTTGGGGTCTAGGCCCAAAAATTATACAATACGTCATCAACTTTATGTCAAACCGAAAAAATTAGGGTAAGAGTTGGCACTAATCACTCGTCCAAATATCCATTATCAAATGGCATACCACAAAGTCCTTCAATATCAATAATACTATTTTTACTTGCTTATAACAAACTGTCTCAACACACTCTCCCTAAAAAAAAAAAAAATCGAAAATTGGAACTAGTTCATATATTCCAACAAATTCCAAATTGGTGCAATTACTCAGGCGCAATTCTTTTTCCTACTAAATGTGAACATTTACACATTTGTACGATGATCAATTGCAAATGTACAATATCAGCACATTTAAGAAAAAATATAAATAAAAATATAAAACGTTTAAATAGGGGCTACCCCAAAAAGTGGGCGGTACACGTCTACTAGTAGATGTGTATGAAGGGGTCATCTATAATATGCCACCATATCGAATTTCAAGTTGATATTGGTTTATATGGGACTACCTCAAAAAGTTGGCGGGACACGCCCATTTTTATATGTATATAAAGCGGTTGACCACTAAAAAAGAATTTTTTCATAAAAAAACACAAAATTGCACGATAGGTTTGTATGCGGGCTACCCCAAAATGTGGGCGGGCCCATTAGTCTATGTATGTGTATGTATGGCTGTCTATAAAAAGGGACCACATCGCATTTCAACCTAATATTGACTTTAATAAAGAAGTTTTCATATAAAAAGTCAAAAGTGGGCAGTAGGTTTTTATGGTGGCTACCCCAAAAAGCGGGTGAAACACGCCCATTAGTCTACGCATTTAAGCGGCTGTCTATAAAAAGGCACTATAATAATAAAGAAGTTTTTCTTACAAAAACACAAAAGTGGGCAGTATGTTTGTATGGGGGCTACCTCAAAAAGTGGGCGGCTCCCACCCATTAATGTATAAGTCAAGCATCCATCCACTAATATTTACCATATCAAGTATTAAGTTGTTATTGACTACAATAAAAAAGTTGTTCATACAAAAAGTTAAAAGTGGGCGGTGGCTTTGTAAGGGGGCTACCCCAAAAATTGGGCGTGGCGGGTCAATCTTGACCCTCTATTAAACTGTAATAAAAAGAAGTGTACGTGCAAAATTTCAACTGGATAGCGTAAAAATTGGTCCCCAAAAAATGCACAACAGCATACAGACGGACAGACGGACAAAGGTAGATCGATTCATCTCGTCGAGCTGATCAAGAATATATATACTTTATGGGGTCTACGATGGCTTTTCAGACAAACTGATAATACCATTTCAGACAATGTGTGAATGGTATAAAAAAAATAAAAGCGAGAACCGAAACTATATCGGTACAAATGTTTTGGTTCCGGTACGGATCTTTGATTTTATTTTATTTCTGCAAAAGTTTGCCGTTTAAAAAAAAAAAAACAAAAATTAAAATATCAGTTCCGGTATTCCCTGAAAAACTGTAATTGGCTAATTGGACACCGGGCAACGCCAAGAATAACTGATCTTTATTAAAATTTACTTCTCTTGTACAAAGCTGCTGGCAATTTTTTTTAGTTTAGTTGGTTTATTTTTGTCAATTAAAGTTACTTTTATTTTCTTTTAGTATTTTGCGGCTGTTGGTTTTTCTATAACTATTTCATTCACTTGAGATCCTTTGAGCAGGTTGTATTCCAATGGGTTGTAAAATTACGTTTTAAGTTCAATTATGTACTTAGCAGCTATAAAGGGAAAAACACTACTACTACTACTAAAAGCAGAAAATAATATAATATTGTATATACTTAATTTAATATATGTATATTTAAAGCTTTGGTTCATTAGAAGCAACGATATCAAAATTTGTCTGTTTCAATTTGAGCAAATAAATGTAAACTTATAATTTGCAAACAGTTTACACTTTACTTGTATTAAGTGGCTGGCAATTTTTTGTAGATGCAATATTATTTTTGTTGATTAAAGTTACTTATATTTTCTTTTAATATTTGTCTTGTTTTGTTTCTGGATTTTTTATTATTATTGTAATATCATAATATAATCTCGCTGCCTATAACGATGAATTTTTAAATAAATAAAGAAATAAATAAAACCTATGAAGAATGTTAACTTTGGTGAAATAAAAGAAGCTTTATAGTACATTCATATGAAATTTCAAAATATAAAGTAGCACGATTTTTTTTTTTTTATGAGCCACTACCAATGTTTTTCATATACCTAGAACCACATAAGAAATACACTGAAATCTACAATATAAAACAGTTGCACCAGTTGCAATATAGTTACAGTTGCACCACCAAGGAAAGTTATCAGGTATCCAAATAAAATGTGTGCATTCAGATATCTCCGTTGCTGCAGTGTACCTACCATCAAGATATCCTTGCAAACTAGACAATTTCACCTCTCTCTTTCAAGGCTTGTAAATCCAAAAGTTGACGAACTGCATAAATGTATAACTAACAATAAATACTCTACCTTATCTACCGGTAAGCCAACGTACTTGCCAACTAATCCGCGCAAAATCGCAGATTTGTTGGATTTTATTGTTTATCTAAAGAGACCAACCAGAAGAGCTACCACCATTGTCGACAGCAGGGGATAGCGCTGCACACATTTAAGCTCGGTTTTTAAGCCAAATTTGGAAAATGATCCTGACACAGTAGCTGAGGTACTGTACTTCCTAGAATCTCCATGCCAGATAAGCCTGCCGATAAGCCAAACGACTTTCTCAGAATGCATCCGATTGCTAACATACATATACAATGCTATGCACAGACTGGAATACTTCCCCAAGTCAGTGGAAGTACCGTTCCATTACTTTGCTGATGGCATTCTCTAAAGACTGACGGACAGACATGGCTAGATCGACTCGTCTCGTCGAACTGATCAAGAATATATATACTTTATTGGGTCTACGATGCCTCCTTAGATGCGTTACAAACTTTCAGACAAACTGATAATACTATTTCACACTATGTGTGAATGGTATAAAAATGTACCTTTCTAACACTGCCAACATTTAATAGATGGCGATACGTGTTCTTTGTTCGGTTAGTTTTAGATTACACCTTGTATGTGTGAATGGTATAATAAAATTATGTAAATCTGGATACATCGATAACCTTAATATTTATTAAATCATTAAGCTGAAGGCCTTTGAACGTATCTAATGTGCTCTACCGCAATGCGATGTATCTATAGAACTTTAAAAAGGTTCGAAACTTGCATTTCACAATGTAGTATATTTAGGACTTAGAAACGCGTACTGTAATGACAAAACTCCACTCGTTGAATGCATGTTTTGTATGTAAAAAGTAATGATTTTTGTTCCGCTGTGTCAAAAACAAATACCATGAGTTATTTCCCTCAAATTTGTTTTAAGTATTCCAGAGCCACCACATTTGAATGCATTGTAATTTTATTTCACAAGAGAGACCCAATGGAGCAATAAAGAAATTTGTTTCTGAACAACTAAATATATCGATAAACAATCAATAAGTAAGGCGCCGATTCACGAGCAATCAAATGGTTTGCGCATTTTTGTTTTTACTCATTTTTAGATATCTGGCTGAATACCGGTATTTAATCATTTTTGGTGTCAAGTTTACGGAGTATCCCTATTGATATGCTACGTCCACTTTTTGGGGAAGTTTCATATAAGCTAACCGCCCACTTATAAGCTAGAAATTCTATATATTGGCTTCTTATGGATGGCGCCTATCTAATATGACATATACTAATGAGCGTATCTCGCCCACTTTTGGGGTAGGATCTCTATAAAAACGCTTCACTCACGAACAACTTTTTTATTGTAGTCAATAACAACTTAATACTTGATATGGTAAATATTAGTGGATGGATGCTTGACTTATACATTAATGGGTGGGAGCCGCCCACTTTTTGAGGTAGCCCCCATACAAACATACTGCCCACTTTTGTGTTTTTGTAAGAAAAACTTCTTTATTATTATAGTGCCTTTTTATAGACAGCCGCTTAAATGCGTAGACTAATGGGCGTGTTTCACCCGCTTTTTGGGGTAGCCACCATAAAAACCTACTGCCCACTTTTGACTTTTTATATGAAAACTTCTTTATTAAAGTCAATATTAGGTTGAAATGCGATGTGGTCCCTTTTTATAGACAGCCTCACATACATAGACTAATGGGCCCGCCCACATTTTGGGGTAGCCCGCATACAAACCCATCGTGCAATTTTGTGTTTTTTTATGAAAAAATTCTTTTTTAGTGGTCAACCGCTTTATATACATATAAAAATGGGCGTGTCCCGCCAACTTTTTGAGGTAGTCCCATATAAACCAATATCAACTTGAAATTCGATATGGTGGCATATTATAGATGACCCCTTCATACACATCTACTAGTGGACGTGTACCGCCCACTTTTTGGGGTAGCCCCTATTTATATTTTTTCTTAAATGTGCTGATATTGTACATTTGCAATTGATCATCGTACAAATGTGTAAATGTTCACATTTAGTAGGAAAAAGAATTGCGCCTGAGTAATTGCACCAATTTGGAATTTGTTGGAATATATGAACTAGTTCCAATTTTCGATTTTTTTTTTTTTTTAGGGAGAGTGTGTTGAGACAGTTTGTTATAAGCAAGTAAAAATAGTATTATTGATATTGAAGGACTTTGTGGTATGCCATTTGATAATGGATATTTGGACGAGTGATTAGTGCCAACTCTACCCTAATTTTTTCGGTTTGACATAAAGTTGATGACGTATTGTATAATTTTTGGGCCTAGACCCCAAACAGCTAGTTGGTTTACTATAGTGTGCAATCCGATTTTGTCTAAAGCTTTGGCAAAATCAAGTGAAATTATTGATATATGTATGTCTTTTGGCGGTTATTGATTTTCTATTGTCAGATAGTCTATAT
>JAWNNQ010000758.1:0-17831 GCA_035044765.1 Leucophenga montana
GGCTCTATCTCACGATATGTCACATGACGATCTTGCATTATCAGTTCACGCACTGCATCGATGTTTTTTGGGCACAACAACCGATTATGGATGACCTTCAATCGGAATTCGTCGGGAACCTGAACCATCGACCATCGATTTTGAACTGAGTTCATTGACACATTCTTGTTGAGATAATCCACGTCGAAAGTTGTAAAAAATAATCCAACGAAAACCTTCTCTTGAATTTTTCATTTTTTGGCCAAATTGCTTTTCTTAACTCTAACTGCTGTAAACAAAACAAATAGCAATTGTACATCAAAACTTTGTGAGTACGTTATATATACATAGAGATTATTATTAAAGTATTTTTAAGCAGGAAACAAAACTAAGCGCAAAAAAGATTATATCTTTTTACCCACTCCTGGTCGGGGAGGGGCCTCATTACCACCAGCACTGCATGTGTGTTCGTTCTTGGTTTTTATTGATGCGAAACAGACTTAATATAGCTTACAACAAAAACTGTGCTTATCAGCTGCACTAAGGTAAAGACAATATTCTAACAAAAATTATGATTTATGATTTTGGAAACAAATGGTAATTCTATTAATAGAAAATTAAAATAAAAATCACAAAAAAAAAACTTTTATTTTTGACTTTTAGAAGTTTGTCAGTATAATTTTTATTATCAATTTTTATTATGAAAGTTGTTTTTAAAAATAAGAGTTATTTTGCGATTTTTATATAAAAATTGCAATTTAATGATTATTTCATAATTTTATCTTTTTAGTCAAAAATAAGAGTTAAAATTAATTTTTATCAAAAAAATTACAATTAAAAGTTTATCGTGTTTCCAGGATACTGTATCCTGAAATTGATTATTCTAACGATTTTCCCGTTCATTTCTTAGATAATTTTTTTCAGGATTGATTTTTTTAAAAAACTCATAACTCTTATTTGCGGGACCCGGGTGCATGTGCTCGTAAGTAATGTGCCATTTTAAATATCAAGTTGATATCCACTGCAATAAATAAGAAAAACACAAAAGTGGGCCTTTCTATGAGGGACATCTCTCAAAGGTGGACGGGGCACGCCTATTGATGTACATGTGAAGCTTCCATTCTTAAAAACCCATTGTATTAAATTTCAAGTTGATATTCACTGTAATAAATAGGATTTTTATATAAAAAACAAAAGTGGGAGGTGGTGCATGCCTATTGATATAAATTGATATAAATTGATGTAAAGCATCCGTTCTTAAAAGGACTCCATATCAAATTTCAAGTTAGTATCAATTGTAATAAATAAAATTTACAATTTTGATCACTTTCATGGAGTACCGTCTGCAGCGATAAGCATTTTTCCATGCAAGCATCCACCGTGCATTTCAATTTAATATCAACTGTAAACGGAACGATTTTAGTACTGAAATCCAAAGAAATGACTGAGTAACTATACCTTTTGAATTTGATAATAACTAAGGGACTACTTTCTATATGCCTAGAACGAACTGTCTTATCGAGCTATGGGTCCCTGACGCCATGTTTTGTTCGTAGAAACTTCGTAACAAAGTTTTACTGTTCACACTATCGGAGGTGTCACAGAAATCGTTAGACAAAATTCGGTCTGGTGATTTGAATTTTGCGGAGAAATTTCGTAGGTGTCACAGAAATATCCGATTTCATAGAAAACAGTTTTTAGTGTACAGACGAGATTTGTGCTACGCAGAGTTGCTGTGTTGGAAATGCTGATGTTATAAAATAAATGTATCTGTCATTCGTTGTTGTTGCGTAAACCGACATATTCGGTTTTAAGCAAATAAATATATATTTGCTATAAATTTTAATTAAAGTTACGAAGAAAATACATTAAACTAGCACATAAACAAAGTTTTACCTTATGATTTGATGAGTTTATATATGCAATCAACAATTTCACCTAGCAAAAGGCTGGAGATTTCAATAGGGCTAAAAGAGATTTCTGTGACACCTACGAAATTGATCTAGAGATTGGGGTGAAAGAGATATCTGTGACACCTCCGTATGTGTGAAAAGTAAATTTTATTTGCCACCGCATTGACATATAGTGCGAATATGGCCTTAATAGGTCGCAGTGTTTTGACAGTGATGATACGGTGATCCTGCACGTTGGATTTATTATATTTTCCTATATATAAAGATTATGACGATAGCTCTCATACAGTTTCATCCAACGTACTCCTTATCGTTGTGCAGGGTCTAATATAAGTAGATAGGTATTGTATGCTCGAAAACAAAGGAATCCAGCGGTACGGCGGTCAGCGGTGCAGCGGTACGATAATTCAAAACAAATTCCAGCGGTACGATGCCAGAGGTTGAGAGGTTGATCAGTTTGGTTCTTTTGTAATATTTTTCTTTGACACCGTGGGAAAATTTTCACATGAGGAATGAACTAGAGTGTATGAATAGAACGAAAAGGTGTTCGAATTTGGAAAATGTGCGGATACGAGCTGTAATTTCTTTCACAGCATCGGACAGACAGACAGATTCGCATCGACAGGAGGTTGGCTGACCAGACACCTAACTAGACCGAGTGACGTCCGTGCAGGTGGTAATAAGCATGTCAAATGTGTGAGAACAATTGTTCATGTACACACGGAAGAATTTTTTTGGTATTCTTTTGTAATATTTCTTTTGATATATTTTTTTTTTTTGATGGCAAGCACTTTAAAACAGCGATCATTTATTGAAGAGTAGGCGGACAATGTGCACGGAAAAGCCTAATTGTATAGCATCATAGCATGCATTGTCCGATAGTCATTGTTTCTACGACCACTGAAAAACTACCCCAAACGACATATGTTTGTATGTTGTTGTTGTTGTTGTTGTGGATCAGTGGTTAATGTGTGCCAGTGTCCAGATGCTTTTGTATTATATTTGTATTTGATTTATTGATTAAATCAGGGGTTGCTGGTGGTGTCAATTTAATATATATTCGTGTGAGAAAGGTTTGTTTTTTTAGACTTGCTCAAATGTGCGACTGAAATATATATATATCATTGTATATAGATCAAAGCATTTGTATTAGTTTATTGTGCTGTCAATTTTAAATTAAATTTGTGGCAAAGATTTTTTAAGACATGTGTTTATAATCATGATTATGGAGAAAATTTTGTTTGTTGTTATTGTTGTTGTTTTATGCAGCACTTAATGGTAGGGGGATTGTTCATAGAAAAGTATAAAAGGAGCATACTCTTCTGAATTCCAATCATTCCAGTCTTGTGCGTCATCGATTGCAGAACAATTTAAAATTGTAAAGAAGGAAGTTGCGAACACTCAGCCCCGTTGGAGGAATTTTCATTTAACAAACCAGGTTGATCGACTCATTAAAAAAAAAATAAATAAATAAAAAAAAAATACTAACAATACCCCTTGCCCATCCTTTCTGCTGCCACTCCTTCCCGCTGCCCCACCTTCCCCACGCCCCTTTATTCCTTTACTCTCCAATTATCCTGCTACTGTCTTGCTGAATAGCCCATAAAATAAATTTTCAAAAATTTATATTGACTACCCGGCGGTGGCAATAAGGAACCTGTTAAATGATATATTTGTCCCTGAATCCGCAAAGGTGAACAGACAATAAATATATGTAATATAGGATATTGTATAGCAAATTGTTTGTACCACCATTTTGCTTACAAGATACTTTGTCAGCACTGCAATTCCCCCATCAACTTTTTAAATATACTTACTTCAAACCTACTTTACGCTATTTCAATTGATACACGATTTCAAATGAAAAGTTACCAACGCATTTTGCATCGAGCACCTTGTGGTAAAAGGTTATTGCTTTTCAATATACTTACCTTGAAAGTTGGCATTAAATTTTCTTGAATAACTTTTGTTGCGCCAAATGACGTCATTTGAAAGCGCTTATTGTATTGCTGTATATGAGTCAAAAATGTTTAGAATCTGTCCCATTTCCGGAAACCAATGAATGCAGAGGCTCTGGTGGCGGTACCAATGGCGTCAATTTGACTTTGCCGTTCACGCAACACAATCCAGGGGTTTCATTTTTAAACTTGAGTTTCTTCACAATAATTACACACGATTTCATACATTTTAATCATGCAAATTAAATGCAGCTCGATAAGGGTTAAAAGTAACATTTCCATGCTGTTGAACTTCATTCAGAGATTCGCGTTGCTTGTCGGTTTGACGTGCTCTTCCATATCTTTGACTTGTAGTATTGCGAGTTCTGCGACTTGTGTTTGTACGTCTAATTGCTGGCATTTTTTAAAAACAAAATTATACTGAAAATAAAAAAATATTCTATTGCATTCTTCTTTCTGTCAAGTCAATCGAAAATAGTCTTATTCAAAACTTACAAAATTTCTATATTAAATTGAACTTTCAATATTAGACGTGGTGATTGCTCTTAACTTAACATGATGAATAAACACTTCTAAAAAAAATTGAAATGAAATTACACGAAATGAAGAAATTAATTTTCCATCTGTCTTAAAAAAAGAAAACCGTTAAAACTGCTTGTGAATTATATAAACACATATATATTTTAATTAGAACTCGTCATATTTTCTAATGTTCCGCTCAACTTTCTTAATTTTTTCTTTCAAAGGATCCATCTCGATGATAACGAAAATATTGATTGAGTTTTGTATATATTGATATTCAAAAATAAACAATAAGAACAACAAGAACAATAAAATAAAAAAAAAAAAATTAATAATAATAATAATAATAATAATACAATCTATATATGTATATAAAAATGAAAGTATGTATCTATATATCTATGTATCTATGTATCTATATATAATTGAATGTCCGTTATAGACAGATACCCCTTCCAACCATTCGCCGTGAAAATTTGTGTGTATATGCTTTTAGGAACAGAGAAGGTTTTGCCGATATAAAAAAAACCGTGTGGCAGCTATTAAAAAAAAAAAATTTTTTTTTTTATTTTTATTTTTGTTTGAAAAATAAAATAAACTACAGAAAAACTAAGAAATCTACGAGGCAAAAATCACTGCAATTTTATTAATTTTATTAATGTGCTTTGATATGATTCAGATAAGATAAGTTAGGCATAAAATATTTGCCAGGGAGTGTATGGCGTCGCAAAACTGTTTTTAATTTTGTTCGAATTAATAATATTTAAAATTGATCAAAAATCACCCAAGAAAATATCCATTGGAAGAAATATCCGTTTGAGAAATCGTGAATCAAGAGCAGCTGAAACATCTGAAGAATGAGACGCACGATTGGAAGACCAACGAACCAGAACATCTACTGCGAGAGCAGCTGAAACAACTGGACAACGGGACGCACGGTTGGAAGATCTACGAACAAGAGAATCTACTTCAAGATCAAATGAAACAACTCAACAGCGAGATGCACTCTTGGATGGCCTACGAACCAGAGCATCTACATCTAGAGCAGCTGAGACAACTCAATAGCGAAATTCACGATTACAAGTTCTACGAACCACAGCATCTACTTCAATATTGAGGTCCGATTTGAAGTTGGAAGCATTTAATTACGATAAAGACTCCGACTACAGAATGCACCCACATGTTGTGTTTGGCAAAATGGATAAATTGTGTCCATATTGTCGTGCTCTGAAAATTCAGAAAGAATCGCCTGGAATGTGTTGCTCGAATTGCAAAGTCAAGTTTCCACCACTGGATGAGCCACCAGAGCCACATCGAGCTACTGCATTGTCTAAATATTTTTTACAACACATTCGAAACTACAACTCATCCTTTCAAATGACATCGTTTGGAGCAACGGTGGTTTCATGCCCACATTCAAAGTTCAATGCCAAGTGTATCATCAAATCGGTTCACTTCTTCCGCCACCCGATTAATCAACGTTTTATTTATTGAGAGTTTAAAATAAAAAAGGAGGCAACAAATAGCATGATGGTATGGAACCAATGCAATGCCACTTATAAGAATAAGAGTTCTTTAAATCGCCATATAAAGGAAAAGCACTCACCTTTAACTGAAAGAGGCTTTGCGCCCAAAAATTTCCTATAATTGAGATACTTGACTCGACATATAAAGAATGTACATTCTAATGTCGAGCAAGATGCAAATAATTTGAAGAGCACAGAGCCCTCAACATCTGCTGCTGCAGATTATAAAAATTGTACAGACTGTATTGTGATGGTGCCAGCTATAAACTGGGCAAACCACCTCCACACAAATTCTCACAAAAAGAATGTGTTGGAGACTACAAATGAGTCTGCAAATTTAAAACTCATAAGAAATGGCTTTAAGAACCGCATAAAGTAATTTTCTAATGAGAATAAAAGTGAAGGCTGTTTGCTTCCAAACACATGTTTGTTAGAAGCTAAACAGGACATAACAAACGTTTTAGAAAAGGAGCGACGCAAACATATAGCTATAAAATGCAATTTCGAAATATTTGCAGAATATATGCTTGCGTTAAAAGAAGATAATGCTAATAGCATCAAATCACACCAAACAATGATGACAACAATCATCCCTGAAGAAAATTGTGATGATGTGTATACGAGACACATTGATTTGGTGTGCGAAAAAATGGCACAGTTCCAAGAAAGGGACTGGAGATTAATAAAGGGTGTCTCAGGATATGCGCTATATTTGAATTTTAAATAAAAAACTGTTTTTTTTTTAAATTTATGAAACTTACCCGATGTGTTATTCCACACATAACCTCATGATGTCTACTTTATGTTTCAATAAAAGTTTCACAAATTTTCAAAAAACAACAGTTTTTTATTTAATAATCAAATCCGGCGTAAATCCTGAGACACCCTATATTAATAAATATGAACCTCTAAAGGGAGGAGTACATATACCACTCCCAAAATGCTTGATGAAAAAGGGAGCAATAGTAAAGGTCCAAAATAAAAACGTCTATTGCTTCAAGTGGCCCACTATATCAGCATTAATACCGATTAAAGAGAACCCACAACTCCCTTAAACGAACGAGTTGAAATTGCAATCAACTCGGAGATAAGTTTAAACTTTTCTGGACTTACGTTCCCGCTAGAATTGAAGCAAATACGACAATTCGAGCGGTTGAACCAGGGAATAAGCATCAACGTATTTACGTATGATGAGGAGAAGAGAGCAATCATAGGTCCACTTTATCTCACGGACAGTGAGAAAAGCAAGCGTATAAATCTTCTCTTTCTACAAGAAAAGAGAGTTATCATTTTGCTTGGATCAAAAATATGTCTCGGTTAGTATTTTTATTTCAATTTTATTTATTTTTATATATTTTCTAACTAATTTTTATTTTGTTTATTTTAGTCTTCTCTGTTCTCAAATAACTACACATACCAGCAATCTGATTTTATGCAACGCCTGTGTACAATACTCTCATGACGAAAGGATTATGCAACGCCACAAGGAGAGCTGTGAGCGGGTTGTCAGTGCGCTAACTACTAAAGATAAGTCTACTTTAGAATTTAGAAATTTTAACCGTAAGTTAGATGTTCCTTTTGTAGTTTATGCAGATTTTGAGAGCATACTAAAAACTCTAGTTAATAAGTTAAGTGAAAATTTAGTAGCTGTACAGAAGCATATTCCAATTGCCAACAGCTATTACATTAAATGTTCATATGATTCACGCATAAGTACACTAGTCCAAAGAACTTCTGTATATGCAGCACAGGAATTTATAACAAGCCTGATGTTCGATTTCAGAAACTTGTACAAAAGCTATTTACCCCATATTATCCCCATGAATCTGTCCGATGCCGAGGAAACGAATTTCAACTATCTGTCAGGTTTGCGAAAAGGCCCTAGATGAGAAAAGAGTCGGAGATCACTGTCATTTAACGGGTCAATATCGCAATGCTCACAATACATGCAATTTAAACTTCAAAATAGGACCTTCCATCCCATCCATTTTCCATAATTTTTCTCTTTATGATGCTCATTTGTTTGTGCGCGAATTAAGTCAAGTTGAAGGTAGCATAAAGGTATTACCAAGCAACAAAGAGCTGTATATTTCTCTGTCAAAATTTGTAAATGGCGCCAAGCCTCGAAAAATTATCTGAAAAATTAGTTGAAACTGATTTCAAAATTGTCAGCGAACATTATTTGAATGATACCCAATTTAACCTGATTCGTAGAAAGGGTGTTTTCCCCTATAACTACCTTAATTCAGCTGAACGACTTGCATACACTAGCCTCCCACCTCGGGAAAACTTCTTCAATAGTCTGACAAATAAGGAATGTTCAGCTGAGGCCTATGAACATGCGAAAAGTGTGTGGAGTACATTTGAATGTACGACATTGGAGTTACATCTGTATACAGATGTACTATCTGAATACAGATGTAAACTTTACGCAAATTTGTAAAAATATCTATGAGTTGGACCCATTTCATTATTATACAGCTCCAGGATTATCTTGGGAAGCAATGCTAAAGTACACAAAAGTGGAAATAGAATTCATGACTGACATTGATATGTACAATTTTGCTCACGGCAGTGTGCGTGGAGGCTTAGTTCAATGCTACAAAAGCCAATAACAATTATTTGTCTGATTTCGATTCATCTACACCATCAGAGTTTCTTGTCTATCTAGATACAAATAACCTTTACGGTTGGGCCATGTCACAGTATTTGCCTTATGGGGGGTATAAGTGGTTGAGCGAAGACGAAGTGACGCATTTCAATATTGATAGTATTAATAAAATTGCTTCAAATTCCTCAATTGGATACATGTTTGAAGTAGATCTAGAGTATCCAGACAGCATTCACGATGATCATAATGATTTACCATTCTGTCTACATAATAAAAAAGTTACTCCAACTAGCTGCATAAACTTAATCGCCGACCTAACAAACAAGGAAAAATATACTATTCATTATAGAGTTCTCCAACAATGCTTGGAAAATGGACTCAAATTGAAGACTCAAATTCTCCAATTTAAACAATCTCAATGGCTTTAACGATATATTGATATAAATACTGAGAAAAGGTAGAACGCAACAAACTCATTTGAGAAAAATTTCTTCAAATAAATGAATAATGAAGTTTTCGGGAAAACTATGGAAAATGTTGAAAAGGGGAAAGATGTGAAAATAACAGCATGCGAAACGCAGAACGATTACAGAAATTCAATTTTGAAAGCTGTAATCCTAAAACCTTGGGCATGATGATGGATGAAAATCATGGTCAAAAATGTACTCTTTCTGTCATTGCTTTGTGCAGACAAATTAAACACGATCTCGATTGCACCCCCTACCACCTTGATCGTACAATACCAGATAAAATATACAATAATACATATGCTTATGGTCACAAATCATCAAATTAAGTATTGAAGATCAGTTTCATATGGAAACTGATGATAAGGAAATTGAAGCAGCTAGCATGCTAATGCATGAAAAAGACAGACTAAAGAAAAGAAAATATTGTCTACTAGTTTTTGATGATGGTTGAAATATGATGATAGGTTAAATATTAAGAAAGAAAAAGAATTGAATGTGTAAATAATTTTGAATTGTCTCTATTATAAGTAATATGTAAATAATTTTAATAAGAAAAAAAAAACAAATAAAAGCAAATGATTTTGTTTCAAATTAAATATTTCGTTTATGTATTAATTTTTTGCGAAAAAATTAACATCCAACAGAAAAGTGGCAGAAATTCCAATATTTATAGAAAACAAGCTATTTTACATTAGAATTACAAATTTTTCATATTTTTGGGGCGTTTTGGGTCATTTCAGTACAAATTCATACATTAAGATGAAATAAATTAATATGTGAAATTTGTATTAAAAGTATAGGGAATAAGAAACATTCCAACAGTGGTTAATTGGATGGATGGATAGAATAGTACTACAACTACATATTCTATAGTTTCCTTAACAACATTTCCTTTTATTCTTGTTTCTGCATGTATTTGCATTTGGTCGTTTTGGTTAAGGTAGACAGCTATGTTTATGTTTTGTTTCTGTTTTTCCTTAATATCAGATAAGAAGTATGTAAGTATGTCAGTATGTCCTCTTGTATTTATTTTTTCAATCTTTTTGACGTGCATATAGTGGGAAAGAAATTGGCTAAGAAATATTGAAAACCGGTTCTCGCAAGCGTGTAAACGTAAAAGCGGTCTAGCGATACATTCAAGCTGAAATACAACCTAATAACACTATCTAATAGTCAAAACTATACCAACTATGTATGGATGTGTGTGTGTGTGGGTGAGAATTGTTAATTTGAGGTGAAATGTGGGCAAACTTTTGATAATTATATAGAAAACAAGCTATAAAATAGCATTAGAATTACCAATTTTTCATATTTTTTGGGGCGTTTTGTGTCATTTTTAATACATATTCATATATTATGATGCAATACCTAAATATGTGAATTTTGTATTAAATGTGTAGGGAATAACAAACATTTCAGCAGTGGTTAATTGGAGGGATGTTTTAGAAAAGTACTACAACTACATATTCTACAGTTTCAACTATATATATGTACTTCGTCTCTATTATGTACGTGTTCATGTCTACTTCTATGTATTTCATCTATATTATGTGCTACAATTCTAGTTATAAAGAACACGCGGTACAAACTTAAAGTAAAACTATCATAGTTAAGTAGAAGTCCACAACTATCTGCTTGGAACTACGCGTACAGATCGGCACGAATGGGTGACATCTGATAAGCATTTGATTTGAAAAGCTCATTCAACATACTGCAATTGTCTTTATTCCTGTTCTAATTAAAATTGTATTGAAGAATTTTTGGAATTCATAGTAAATTCTTATTATTAGTTCATAATGTTATTATACAGCAAACCCAACCTATAACAATCACCTTCGAGTATTCACACTCATATGAACGATCGCTTAATAATATTGTAAATCAAACATTTGAATTACTTGGGTGTGCTGTTTTTGAAATTTAACACACTTTACAAGTTGTGACTCAGGCATTACTAAGAGTAATACAACATTACATGTCATAATGCAAAGCGCACACATACACTTCTGGTTGCTTTCCTTTTGTCTAATCTTGGTATTGAGATGTATTGTCTGATTATACGTACATTGTGTCTGATGATTTACAATATATGTAGAATGTTACCCATAACAATATTAACGGGGTTGAATTCAAGTTGATTAATATGAATTATTTTATTTGTAGTGTCAATCCAACATAACCGTATACCTATTATTTTTAAATAGAGCACTATTGAAGAAAGGTTTCAGAGAGATTGGGAGTTTTAGTTTAATTAGCGATATAATAAGGTTGTTTTCTATGACTGTGGAATGTGGAGATTGAATATGTTATTATTTTAGACTAAAATTCTCTTCTTGAGTAAATGTATTGTATTGTAATCATATAGGACTTCAATGTGTGATTTTTTTAACTATTCTGCTATGTTTCGAAAAAATTACACGCTTAATGTTTTGGGTCAATTTGACCCTCCCATATAATTTCAGTTTTTTGAAAGATATTTCGAATAAATTTTCGAAATATTTATTAAGAGTGCAATTAGAAAAGTTTATTAGAATTCCAGGAGGGGTTGATTTCTGTCCATATAACGTAAGCGTTGCGTGCCGAAATATCTACCATATTTGAAAGTAATGCTATCGGCCATCGTTTGGTCTGACGTTTGCATGTATAGTTAGCAACTAGTTAATCAAGTGCATCCACTCCAGCCTTGGTTTTATTGTAATGAAGTTAGGTTAGGTTAGGATGGCCAACATGGGTAAACCCCACATTGTAACTTAGGCCAGCTTAGGCCCCTTGTGATACCATATATGTTTCCTACTTCAACCGCAGCTACTCTGAGAACCACTTTGTCAGTGTCAAGAACATCGAAATCTGTTTTATCTCTTTCCGAGATCTCAGTTAAGTTATCCAGGAAGGGGCGCCCTAGTAACGTCAATCTCTTTCTTCTTTGCTTATCTCCTTCTTGTACAAGTTTAGTTTTATCTTATATACATTCTATGAGGCATCTTGGTCTGTATATTTTGCCTGATTAAAAAGCTTCGTACAGCCTTTTTTCAAATCATCCAGATTCTTAGACCACCAATGGGGTTTGTGTGTCACTCTCGTCCTAGATTGGGGACAAGCCTTCTTTAGTGCCCTCGAGCAGCTATTATTGAAAACCTCGACCAGGTTTTCTAGTTGTTCCACATTTCTTGGTTCATAAGGTGGTTCAGGTCTAAGAGTTCTTTTCAATGTTTTTGTATACATATCCCAGTTTGTCTTTTTAATATTAATACATCTTTCAGTTTTTGGCGATTTTTGCGACAGACAGTATAATATATATCTTTGGTCAGAAAAGGATTGTTCATCCAAAACTTTCCATGAGATAATTTTATCGATAAGGTTGTCCGATATCAGTGTGATATCTAGGACCATCTTACGATTTTTAGTAATAAAAGTAGGGTTATTACCTTTGGTATATATATATACGTTATTTGGTAGTATATAATCATACAATAACTCACCTCGTTCATTTGTATTATTACTTCCCCATTGTGTGTGGTGGGCATTCGCATCACCTCCTAGGATGATGTTATGGTTTTTCCTCCTGGGTCATCGTGGGCCACATAGAACGAGGCCATTCTATAGTGTGTGCCCCCTATCTCAAGGCTGATCGTTGTTAGATCTCCACTACTAAATTTTTCGAGTAAAAAGGTGTTAAGATGCGATTTCGCTAAAATACACGAAGGGATTTTTTCCTTACCTTTGGTATAATGTAGGGTAAACATATTATTTGTAAAGAGGCCACATATCCGTTCTCCATGAATCAATGGTTCCTGGATAAGGGCTATGTCTACTTCACCTTTTGTGAGGTGAAGTATGAGTGCAGCTGATGCTGCTTTACAATGATGCAGGTTTATCTGGAGGACCCGCATCTGCATTCTTCCTTCCCCTCTCCTCCGTCAGGGTCAATTCACCCTCCTCATCAACCTCACTGAGGAAGATTTGCCCGCTTTCGTCGTACAAATGACCAATGTCCGACCCCAGGTCTGACGAGCCGTAACCGCTCTTGTCTTTCTCGGACTCTTGGTCTTCTGTCTCCATCTCCTCTTCATTGGGTGTTACCGCCTCCAGAAAAGGTGCCAGATTTTCTGCCGCTGTTGTATCGGTCTTATAAACCTTCAGCTGCACATTATCGATCCCGTAGCTGATCTTGCCTCCACACTTAGCCAGGGGTGCGAGGCTTTCCTTGTTTAGGAGAATAATCATTTGTGTAGTGGCCCTCTTAGTATTCTCCTCCAACTTCACCATCTTCCAATTGTGCGTCGGGAGGTTCGCATTAAAAACTCTAAACATTTGGAGCAGTTCCTTCCTTCTAATGCCTCCAACTTAGCACCGGGATTAACTTCTCCCACCTTAGCCACTGTGGTCTTGTATAGGGCAGCTGACCTCTCATCATCGCACGCAATGATTTTTATGTGCCGGGCCTGGGTTCTCGAGCATAACTTCGAGCGCCACTTTAGCCAACGACCTCGTGACCCACCTCCACTGGTGACTTGGGATCCTTCCCGCTTCGTCATTTTTATTTATGACTCTTCGAATTTTGTGCTCCTTAGCTATCTCCGCGAAGGATTTAACCCATGGGGTGCCACTGGTCTTGACTCTCTCAGGTACTGCCACTTGACTTTTCTCCATGGATTGCTGTCTCTTGTAGGCGTTGTTCGCTCCATACAATTTTATATCGAAATCCGGTAGCAAAATCCGCTTTGGTCAATTCGATGTCTTCCTTTATCTTTTGGAAGTCATCCTTGGAAGTCTGGTCTTCCTTAATAGGAGCAGTAGCATGTCTCTTGAGTATGCGACATGCTACGCGACGGTCAGCATTGTTAGCTTTCTTCGGGTGGGGACGAATGAAGCTTTTGGCCCGTCCACTCACTATCTTGCCGTCCATGGGCAGCCCACTATCAGAGGGACCAATCGCGATACGCTGGTTGGTGGAATCTCCACTAGTAGAAGACTTCGGGGGTAAGAAGTTTTTCCCAGGCCTCCCTACGCTCTTCGAGGAGCTATAACTAAGTTGTGCTGTAGCTCTAGCGTTCATATCGGTACTTGTTGTACCTTCCGGTGGTTTTTTTGGTAGTACAGGACTCTCCTTTCGTCGGTGTTGAAGAGTTGTTGTTTTTCCTATTTATAGTTACAGTCTCCAAAGTAAATCCCACGAGATGCGAAGAAATAGAAGGTCCACCCGGGCAGAGATTCGGAATACCCGGATAAGGCATTTCTTAGAACAGACGGTCGCCACTTGCCTGAGCCCTCCGTTAGAGACTGGAATATTTTTGGTAAACCTGGGCCTCCAGGCAGACTGACCCTCGGAATGGGTCGAGTTACAAATTGGTCCAGCCCAGGTATGAGATGAGGGATGGAATGGGAGAGATGATTAATAGGAGTAGGTAGGTGATGGTTTGTATGAGACTATACTTTATCAGGCGGTCCCATAAGCGCCTCGGCAGCCCTGTAATACGTTTACAGGACCCGCTTGCTGTCCGGGACTGCTTATTAGCGAAAAGGAATACTAATCGCATATTCACAGTTGGCCTCAATTGAGGTCGTTCGCTATCCGCAACCTGCGACCTAACCGGTGGCCTCAGCCTAGCCACCCAAGAAACCATCTCACCAGTTTCTTGGATTCATCGATTTGTAATGAAGTATTATATCGGGTTTTTTTTTATATATTCATCAAAATGGTTTCATTATTTGTGAACAGGAATTCGCTATGAAACACGTTCTTTTTCTTCATGTCAATGATGTTTTATGGCAAAAAAGATTTATTCTTTCCGACTGTGCCTACTAAAGTTATATAAAGTAGTTGCAAGGCCAGATTGTAGGAGGTAAACAAATTATAGAGTGTGTCCCTTAGGAAGCTGATCCGATAAAGAGAGAATAACACGTTCATCTAAAAACACGTAAGGTGGGACCCCAAATTCTAGAGAAATTTTTATATTTGATGTTCATTTGTAAAAACAATACCTTGATTCTTTTCCTGTTCCGTATTTCTTGCACGTCCTAAATAAACTTCCATGTTCCAGGCATACTTGCTTGTTGTGTCACAGAGAGCCCATATTTGTATATCATATTTCGCGGGCTTCGACGGAATGTACTGCCTAAAGCTGCAGCGTCCACGAAATGGCACTAGTTGCTCATCGATTGTTACATTTTCGTGTGGATTATAAAAAACTTTTAGCTGGCGGTTCCATTGGTCCCAACCGGTCCTTATTGGAGCTAATTTGTCGCGTTCTATGATCTCTGTCGTCAGCGGAGTCAAATAGAAGGCACCGTGAGATATTCATGAATCTTTCCAGACTCATTGTAGCGCGGAAAATAGACTTTCGCCATGTGATTTATACACTCCTGCCAAGAATTGTAGTCCAAGATATGCTTCCAATTCTATCAAGTCTATGTTTTTCCAATCGTTGCCAAATACTTGCAATCCTTTCATGTTTGTCATTTCTATAACGATATTTTTTACACTTGAAGGCAAAAGCATATCAAGTGATGATTTTATGTCCGTAACCACCGAAACGGCACGTCTAGTTGGTCTAGGTGAGTGGCATAGAACTTGATTGCCAGGAATTCGGCCTTTCGATAAGGGTGGAGGCTGATCCTGCCACAGAACACTCTTATCTTTTGATAAATACGTACGTACGTTGTCTTTTTCTGTCATGGTGCAATCCTCAAGTAAAACACTTTCCACACTTTCACTCGAAGACATATCTGAAATTTCATCTTCGTTCTTTATCGGTATATTGCGGTTGAAATATGCAGTCAAACTTAGCACATTTGTACTGAAATGGTCAAAATGACCCACAAACCACATAAATGTTGTAAAAACACAAACGTGGCTCTTCAATAAAATGAAAAAACTTCTTTTTTTAACTTTTGCATTAAGTCGTTAAACTTTATGCACATAACAAGTGCAAGAAGAATAAGGTCGCTTGGATTAGATTATACCATACATTTTTGTGAATTAAAATCAAAATTGGGTCAATTTGA
The DNA here is from genome assembly GCA_035044765.1 of Leucophenga montana. Classification (NCBI taxonomy): domain Eukaryota; kingdom Metazoa; phylum Arthropoda; class Insecta; order Diptera; family Drosophilidae; genus Leucophenga; species Leucophenga montana. The sequence continues at coordinate 15,985 of JAWNNQ010000758.1, forward strand.
CCCAAACATAGCAGAAGATAGTAGGGTTAAACTATTGAACAATGATAGGAATTCTAGCAGGTATATCTTTAAATTATAAGAGTGAACGATGTTGGTGGGTAAAAAGTAAGGTCACTTTGTATTTTTAGGAAAAAATATTTATTACATACTTACATACTTCTTATCTGATATTAAGGAAAAACAGAAACAAAACATAAACATAGCTGTCTACCTGAACCAAAACGACCAAATGCAAATGCAAATACATGCATAACCTGGAGCTGTATAATAATGAAATGGGTCCAACTCATGGATATTTTTACAAATTTGCGTAAAGTTTTCAAAAACATCAGTCAGCAATAGTACATCTGTTTTCAGATATAACTCCAATGTCGTACATTCAAATGTACTCCACACACTTTTCGCATGTTCATAGTCCTCAGCTGAACATTCCTTATTTGTCAGACTATTGAAGAAGTTTTCCCGAGGTGGGAGGCTAGTGTATGCAAGTCGTTCAGCTGAATTAAGGTAGTTATAGGGGAAAACACCCTTTCTACGAATCAGGTTAAATTGGGTATCATTCAAATAATGTTCGCTGACAATTTTGAAATCAGTTTCAACTATTTTTTCAGATAATTTTTCGAGGCTTGACGCCATTTACAAATTTTGACAGAGAAATATACAGCTCTTTGTTGCTTGGTAATACCTTTATGCTACCTTCAACTTGACTTAATTCGCGCACAAACAAATGAGCATCATAAAGAGAAAAATTATGGAAAATGGATGGGATGGAAGGTCCTATTTTGAAGTTTAAATTGCATGTATTGTGAGCATTGCGATATTGACCCGTTAAATGACAGTGATCTCCGACTCTTTTCTCATCTAGGGCCTTTTCGCAAACCTGACAGATAGTTGAAATTCGTTTCCTCGGCATCGGACAGATTCATGGGGATAATATGGGGTAAATAGCTTTTGTACAAGTTTCTGAAATCGAACATCAGGCTTGTTATAAATTCCTGTGCTGCATATACAGAAGTTCTTTGGACTAGTGTACTTATGCGTGAATCATATGCACATTTAATGTAATAGCTGTTGGCAATTGGAATATGCTTCTGTACAGCTACTAAATTTTCACTTAACTTATTAACTAGAGTTTTTAGTATGCTCTCAAAATCTGCATAAACTACAAAAGGAACATCTAACTTACGGTTAAAATTTCTAAATTCTAAAGTAGACTTATCTTTAGTAGTTAGCGCACTGACAACCCGCTCACAGCTCTCCTTGTGGCGTTGCATAATCCTTTCGTCATGAGAGTATTGTACACAGGCGTTGCATAAAATCAGATTGCTGGTATGTGTAGTTATTTGAGAACAGAGAAGACTAAAATAAACAAAATAAAAATTAGTTAGAAAATATATAAAAATAAATAAAATTGAAATAAAAATACTAACCGAGACATATTTTTGATCCAAGCAAAATGATAACTCTCTTTTCTTGTAGAAAGAGAAGATTTATACGCTTGCTTTTCTCACTGTCCGTGAGATAAAGTGGACCTATGATTGCTCTCTTCTCCTCATCATACGTAAATACGTTGATGCTTATTCCCTGGTTCAACCGCTCGAATTGTCGTATTTGCTTCAATTCTAGCGGGAACGTAAGTCCAGAAAAGTTTAAACTTATCTCCGAGTTGATTGCAATTTCAACTCGTTCGTTTAAGGGAGTTGTGGGTTCTCTTTAATCGGTATTAATGCTGATATAGTGGGCCACTTGAAGCAATAGACGTTTTTATTTTGGACCTTTACTATTGCTCCCTTTTTCATCAAGCATTTTGGGAGTGGTATATTTAGAGGTTCATATTTATTAATATA